>MU764009.1:52345-158536 GCA_026770625.1 Nicotiana glauca | reverse complement strand
GGGGGGGGGGGGTGGTCATAGAGCAGACAAGAGCCCCATCATTCAGGCCGATTCAGTGGTGCCTTGTTTGGAGGTAGAGATTCGTATGATAGGGGTCAGCCTTCTAGGCCCTTTTAGTCAGCTTTTCAAGTTTCCTATGGTACTTCAGGTGGTCATGGTTCTTAGCCGCATTATTTTGATCAATAGCCTTGCAGTGCACCATCAACACCTATTAGTGCACTGCTGCTTCAGAGTTTCCAGGGTCGTCCGCCGAGGGCTTGTTTTACTTGTGGCAACACGAGGCACATTGCTAGGTATTGCCCTCGAGCTTCAAGCAGTTCTCAGCAGCTGGGTCACCGTCCTATAATTCAGGCACCAGACACAGGCCGCCTAGCTAGCTAGAGGCGGGGTTAGAGGTGCTAGAGGTGGAGGTAGAGGTCATAGAGGTTGAGCTCAGACCGCTAGAGATAGGGGCCAGTCAACAGCAGGCCGTCCCAAAGAGGTAGACCAGAGTGGTGGGGCCCAGCCCCGATGTTATGCTCTTTAGGCTAGGACCGAGGCAGAGGCTTCAGATGCGGTCATTACAGGTACGGTTCTGGTTTATGATAGAGATGCTTCAGTGTTGTTTGATCTGGGGTCTACGTAATCGTATGCATTGTCCTATTTTTCCCCTGTATTTGATCATGCCTAGTGATGCATTGGGTATTCCTGTTTATATGTCTATGCAGGTGGGTGATTCCATCATGGTCGATTGAGTCCATCGCTCTTGTGTTGTGGTGATTGGGGGTCTAGAGACTCGTGTAGATTTGTTGCTTTTAGATATGGTCGACTTTGATATTATATTTGGGATGGACTGGTTATCACCCTATCATGCTATCTTGGACTGCCATGTCAGGACTATGACCTTAGCTTTATAGGGTATGCCTCATTTAGAGTAGAGGGGGACTCTTGGTCATTCTACCCCCAGTGTTATATCATATATGAAGGCTCAACGTATGGTCGAGAAGGGGTGTTTGGCCTATTTAGGTTATGTTCGGGATTCCAGTGCTGAGGTTCCCTCTATTAATTCTGTGCCTGTTGTTCATGAGTTCCCTGATGTTTTCCCTTCAGACCTGTCGGGTATGCCACCCGACAGGGATATTGAATTTTTCATTGATCTGGTACTGGGCACTCAGCCCATTTGTATTCCGCCGTATCATATGGTACCACCTGAGTTGAAAGAGCTAAAGGACCCGTTTTAGGATTTGCTCGAGAAGGGTTTCATTAGACCCAGTGTCTCACCTTGGGGTGCCACGATGTTATTTGTCAAGAAGAAGGATGGGTTAATGAGAATGTGTATTGATTACCAGCAATTGAACAAGGTAACGATCAATAATAAGTATTCACTACCGAGGATTGATGATTTATTTGACCAGCTTCAGGGTGCCAGGGTATTTTCCAAGATTGACTTGCGATCTGGCTACCATCAATTGAGGATTAGGGCATCTGATGTCCCTAAGACTGCTTTCGCCACTTGGTACGGGCATTATGGGTTCTTGGTCATGTCATTTAGGTTGACCAATGCCCCAACAGTGTTTATGAAGTTGATGAACTAAGTGTTCAGGCCTTATTTGGACTTGTTCGTGATAGTGTTCATTGATGATATTTTGATATACCCCCGCAGCCAGGAGGAGCACGAGCAGCACCTTAGAATTGTTCTTCAGACTTTGAGGGATAGCCAGTTATATGCCAAGTTCTCCAAGTGTGAGTTCTGGTTGAGTTTAGTTGCGTTTCTAGGTCTCTTCGTATTAGCAGAGGGTATTCAAGTGGACCCAAAGAAGATTGAGGCAGTCAAGCACTAGCCTAGACCAACATCAGCTACAGAGATTCAGAGTTTCTTGGGGTTGACAAGCTACTATCATCGGTTTGTGGAGGGGTTTTCATCTATTGCAGCTCCGATGACCAGGTTGACCTAGAAAGGTGCCTAGTACAGATGGTCGGATGAGTGTGAGGCAAGCTTTCTGAAGCTCAAGATAGCTCTGACCATGACACTGGTATTGGTTTTGCCACAGGTTCAGGGCCTTATACAGTCTATTATGATGCTTCCCGTATTGGGCTTGGTGCGGTATTGATGCAAGGTGGCAAGGTCATTGCCTATGCTTCGAGGCAGTTGAAGATTCATGAGAAGAACTATCAGTGCATGATTTAGAGTTGGCAGCCATAGTTCACACATTAAAGATTTAGAGGCATTATCTGTATGGCGTGGCGTGTGAGGTGTTCATTGATCACAAGAGCCTTCAGTACTTGTTCAAGCAAAAGGAGTTGAATTTGAGGCGGAGGAGGTGGTTGGAGTTATTGAAGGAGTATGATGTCACTATCTTATACCACCGGGGAAGGCCAATGTGGTGGCCGATGCCTTGAGTAGGAAGTCAGCCAGTATGGGCAGTCTTGGTTAAATTCCGATCAGTTAGAGGCCGCTTGGTTTGGATGTTCAGGCTTTGGCCAATCAGTTTGTGAGACTTGATGTTTCTGAGCCCAGTCGTGTGTTAGCTTACTCGGTCACTCATTCTTTATTATTGGAGCATATCCATGATCGGCAGTATGATGATCCCCATTTGTGTATCCTAAGAGACACGGTGCAGTGCGCAGGTGCCAGGAAGGTTACGTTAGATGCGAACGGAGTCCTGAGATTGCAGGGGCAAGTTTGTGTGCCCAATGTGGATGGGCTTTGAGAGTTGATATTAGGGGAGGCCCATAGTTCCTGATACTCTATTCATCCGTGCGCCGCGAATATGTATTAGGATTTGCGGCATCATTATTGGTGGTGTAGAATAAAGAAGGATATTGTTGCATATGTGGCTCGGTGTTTGAATTGTCAGTAGGTTAAGTATGAGCATCAGAGGCCTGATGGTTTATTTCAGAGGATTGAGCTTCCTGAGTGGAAGTGGGAGCGAATCACTATGGATTTTGTTACTGGACTTCCGCTGACTTGGAAGAAGTTCTATGCCATATGGGTCATTGTTGATAGGCTAACCAAGTCAACGCATTTCATTCCTGTGGCAATCTCCTATTCTTCTGAGAGGTTTGCTAAGATCTATATTCGAGATATTGTTCAGCTTCATGGTGTGCCTGTGTCCATTATTTTGGATCGGGGTATGCAGTTTACCTCGCGCTTCTGGAGAGCAGTGCAGCGAGAGTTGGGCACATGGGTCGATTTGAGCACAACATTTCATCCCCAGAAGGATGGTCAGTCCGAACGGACTATTCAGATTCTAGAGGATATGCTTCGAGCTTGTGATATTGACTTTAAAGGTTCGTGGGATCAGTTCTTGCCTTTAGTGGAGTTTGCCTACAACAACAGCTACCAGTCGAGCATCCAGATGGCTCCTTATGAGGCTTTATATGGTAGGCGGTGTCGGTCTTCGGTTGCATAGTTTGAGCCGGGAGAGGCTCGGTTGTTGGGTACAGATTTGGTTCAGGAGGCTTTGGATAAGGTCAGGATCATTCAAGATAGGCTTCGTTCAGCTCAGTCCAGGCAAAAGAGCTATGCAGATCGTAAGGTTCGAGATGTAGCTTTCATGGTTGGTGAGCGGGTATTGCTCCGAGTGTCTCCTATGAAGGGCGTGATGAGATATGGGAAGAAGGGCAAGCTTAGCCCTAGATTCATTGGTCCATTTGAGATTCTTGATCGAGTGGGAGAGGTGGCTTATAGGCTTGCATTGCCGTCCAGCTTATCAGCCGTGCATCCAGTTTTTCATGTATCCATGCTTTGGAGGCATCACGGCGATCCATCCCACGTGTTAGATTTCAGCACTGTCCAGTTGGACAAGGACTTACTTACGAGGAGGAGCCGGTAGCTATTTTAGACCGGCAGTTCGTCAGCTGATATCCAAGAGTTTTCCTTCTGTTCCTGTTTAGTGGAGAGGTCAGCCTCCTGAGGCATCGACCTGGGAGTCCGAGTCCGATATGCGGAGCCGTTACCCTCATCTGTTCCCCGACTCAGGTACTTCCTTCTTCTGTCCGTTCGAGGACGAACAGTTGTTTTAGAGGTGGAGAATGAGACGACCCAAAGGGTCATCACCTATTTTCTTACCCATTCTGTAGTTCCGAGACCTTGAAAACCTCATTTATGGTTGCCTTGATTTGCATGTGCAGTCCGGGCGCGCAGCCGGAAAGATTAAATATGAATTATGTGAGAAAAATGCTATGTTTTGATATTAAAATGAATAAATTTGACTTCGGTCAATATTATGGGTAAATGGACCTGGACCCGGACCCGGACCCATGATTTGATGATCCCGGGGGTTCCGTAGGAAAATATGGGACTTGGGCGTATGCCCGGAACCGAATTCCGAGGACCGAAGCCCGAAAAATGAATTTTTGTGTGAAATTATTTTCTGGAAATGATTATGGAAATTGGAAATAAAATTTGATTAGAAGACTATGGTATCAGGCCCTTATTCTGGTTCTGGTGCCCGGTACAAGTCTTATATATGATTTAAGCACTTTATGTAAAGTTTGATTAAAAACGAACGTCGTTTGACGTGTTTCGGACTTAAAATGGAAATTTGATGTTTTATAAAAATTTGGAAGGAATCATCGATTTTGAGGCTTAATTCGATGATTATGATGTTATTTTGGCAATTTTATTGCACGGATAAATTCGTAGGATATTTTTGGGGTTGTGCGTATGTTTGATTTGGAGCCCCGAGGGCTCGGGTGAGTTTTGGATAGGCCATGAGTGCATTTTTGAACTTAGAAAAAAATCTTGTATCTTCAGTTCTGGTATCTTCTCATTTGCGAAGAAGTTCTCGCAAATGCGAGCCTTTAATCTCAAATGCGAGAAAGGGGGAATCCTGTACTGGATCGCAAATGCGACCATTTGGATCGCAAATGCGAAAGTGAGACGATCACAAATGTGACTTTTTGCTCGCAAATGCGAAGTATGGATTTTTCAAGAGGGTTTGCAAATGCGAACCCTGGATCACATTTCCCATATTTGGCCAGAGTTCGCAATTGCGAACACCAGTTCGCAATTCCCATATCTGCAGCCTGCATTTTTCACACTTAGTCGAATTTTGAACCATTTTCACCCCATTTTCAAAACACAACTCCTTAGGCCATTTTCCAAGAACAAGACTTCTTCCAAATCATTTGTAAGTTTATTTTTACTCATTTCTTTCAATCATTAACATCATTTAACATATTTTCAACTTAAAAATCAAGGATTTTCATGGATGAAATTAGGGATTTTTGGTAGAACCTAGGTTTTTCTAATATTGGGAATTTGGACCTCGATTTGAGGTTCGATTTTAAAATAAATCATATATTTGGGTTCGTGGGGGAATGGGTAGCCGGGTTTTGGTTTGAACCTCGAGTTTTGACCATGGGGGCCCGGGGGGAAATTTTGGAATTTTTGGAAAAAACTTTGGAAAATTCATTTTTATGCATTTAAATTGATTTATTTTGTGTTTATTAAAGTAACTAAGTGATTTGTGATTAGATTCGAGTGGATTGGAGGTGGAATCATGGGGTAAAGCTATAGTTGAGGCTTGAGTTGAGTTCAAAGCATCGAGGTAAATGTTCGGTCTAACCCTTGCTTGAGGGATTAGGAGTTGGGTCATAATTGCTATTTGTTTTGTGATGAGTACGACGTATGGGCATGGTGACGAGTATCCATACATTGGTGTCGAGCATGACCGTGAGACTTAATTTGATAATCTTGTATCCTTGATTGATCCTATGAAAGTTGTGATTGAATATTGGTATTAGTTGTGTTAAGTAGAAGTTGAATATGACTGGTTATAGTTGACTCTCCCTTGTCGGTATGTTTGACTTGTTGTTAATGTTTCCCTTGCCGGAAAGTTATTATTTTGGTTATTTCCCTTGCCGGGATTGTATTGTGTATTGTGTTGGAAGTAAAGGGAGTGGGTTGTACCCCTACCATAAGTGATATTGAAAAGGGAGCAGGTAGTACGCCTACCACAAGTGATATTGAAATGGGAGCGGGTGGTACGCCTACCACAAGTGATATTGAAAAGGGAGCGGGTGGTATGCCTACCACAAGTAATTGAAATGGGAGTGAGTGGTACGCCTACCACGAGATGTTGAGAAATAGGATCGGGTTGCACGCTTGCAACAAGATGAGTTGAATATGAAAGTTGTCTTATTTCTTTATTTTGTGTTAGAAGCTACACTATAGATGTACGCTCTATTATTCCTGATATTTTATTTCTATCTGTTGCCCCTGAAGCATGTTCCCTTCCCCCGCTTAAATTTTTTATTATTGCTGTTTCTTCGTTGTACTTGTATATATATCTGCACAGGTTTATCTGGAGTCTGGTCCTAGCCTCGTCACTACCTCGCCGGGGTTAGGCCAGACACTTACCAGAACATGGGGTCGGTTGTGTTGATACTACACTCTGTGCTCTTTTGCACAGATCCAGGTTCTGGACAGCAGCAGTAGTAGCACGGGAGCCAGCCTTCAGTCTAGCGAGATACTGAGGTAGCCTTGAAGGCGTCCGCAGGCCCGGCGTCTCCTCTATCCTTTATTTTAGTCTGTTATCTCCTTGTACTAGAGTCAAACAGTTATATTTCTTTCAGACATTATATTTAGTACTCTTAGTAGTTCGTGAGTGTTGTGACACCAGTCTTGGGTAGAGGCTTATGTCGAACTTTCTGCATTTATGTTCAGTTTTTCTTTAATTTAAGACTTCCGCTTACTTAATTAATTCCGTTGCTTTTACAATTTACTGATAATTGTTAAAGAGGATCAGGTTGTTAAAAAAAAAGTAATAAAACTTGGCTTGCCTAGCTTCCATTAGTAGGCGCCATCACGACTCCCGAACGTGGAAAATCCGGGTCGTGATAGTTATCTTTCATATTTACATGTCATTTTACCTGTTAAACTATGGTATTTGTACCCGAGGGGCGGATTTTCTGTGCTTATTTGCACTAACTGCTTTGTATTCACTTGCATAACTGTTGAAAAGTCATTGTCAAAGGAAATTTGAACTGAGCCAAGATGTTTTTTAAGAGATTTCATAGCTTCATTGCTTTCTTAAATGGTTTTATACTACTTCTATACAACATGTTGATATGTTTTACGTGATTTCTTACTGCTCAGTTATTATTTACCTTTATTACTCACTGATTTGGAGTACTCACTTTACTCCCTGCACCTTGTGTGCAGATGCAAGAATTTACACACCCGATTATGGGTTTTTGGCTGATTGGAGGCAGGGTTATCGTAGTTTAGCGAGGTGGCTGTCAGCGTTCGCAGCATCGCTTTTCTCCCTTTTCGTTCACAGTCCTGTTTTCTATATTTTAGACCTTATAGTTGTATTTATACTCTAATAGATGCTCATGACTAGTGACACCCCCGGTTTGGGTTGTACTTCTGCATTATTATGTTGATATCTGCTGTTTAGTAATTATTAAATCATGTTTTAACCTGATTTATTGATGTTTAGCTGTTGACTTCGAATTGGAGATGTGTTGGCTGGCCTTATCTTCATGAGAGGCGCCATCACAACCGGGTATGGTTTTAGGGTCGTGACACCAGGACATCTCATGAAGGCCTCTACAAAAATAGAGCCATCTATATAGGAGTAATTCCATATTGGTCGGTATGCCTAAGTCATTGGTTGGTTAACCATCTAATTGTGTAAATTAATTTTTGGCTCAGGTAAATTTTCTGGTTTATATCAAAACCAGATCATGACTGATAAGGTCTAAAAGCTAGTCTAGTTTATGATGCATAGAATGTGTGGTCACAGTTTCTTTCAAGCTTTCTTTTGTGACTGTAAATTTGAAAACTAAAAATATTTTTATTTTGTTTTATTTTCAAATAGTTCTTTAGTAGTATTTATTTTAAAAAAGACGCGGGGGAGGGGGGAGGGGGGTAGGTGGAACATATATTAATATAATACCTACAAATATTTTTGCTAAAAAAAAAAAAGGATACTAAATCATTCTCATTATGTGTTTTAGGCAAGAGTTTATATGTATGTAAACATAGGACTATTCTAATTAAAATATATAATACCAGATAATAGTATGTATAGTAGCTCATAAATAGGTCTTTCTTATGTAGTTAAAAGACAACGTCACTGTTCCAAATGACCAACTTTTCAGGTGTTAGGTAACACAAACGAGTACAAAGTTAGATTTAGTTGAAACTTGAAAAAATAATTTTTGAAGGAGTTTTAAAAAATAAATTTTTGGAAGTTGAAATTATGTTTGGACATGCATTTTATTTGAAAAAAATTTGAAGTTTTGTGAGAGGGAGAACAAGTTTCACCCAAAATCTACCCTAAACTAGATTTTTGGACCTTAGACTTGCAAAAGATTTTTCTTTGGTACGTGAACCTAGATAATCATAACATATAAAATTAAAAAGTAAAAAAGAGACTTGAAAATCCAAAAGAAAAAGAAGGTAAAGTTACTGAACTTATACAAAACCAAAAAAGACTCCAAATGCAACGGACACGGTAAGCTCTATTTTACTTTATCTTATTAGTTCCCCTTTCCTTTTATTCCACAATCATAACTGTAAGTTTTCTTTTATACTTCGTTTTCTCAAGATCTTCTTCTATCATTTCTATTTCACTATTTGTGTACCAACTGGTGAAAGGATAGGATTCTTACGGTCACTAATTTAAAGGTTGAATAAAAGGATGGGGGACCGATTGTGAATATTAACTCCTTTTTCAAGATCCGTCGGAAAATTCCATCTCTGGCCTCTCAGCTTTTTACTCCACTCATTTTTTTCTCATCTCTTACCTTCTTAATTTTTCTACTTCCTTAAACCATACCCATTCATTTGAAAAATGTATCAAAAAATTGCTTCAGACCAAACGTTTGGTATTCCTCTTTCAGGGGTTGAATGGTTTCAAGAAAGTTTTGGAAGGCAATTGATCTATGAAAAAGATATTTTTTTTAATCCAAAATATGGGCAAGAAGGCCAATATGTTGCTAAAATTTTAAGCTTCTTTGAATGGGGTGAGTTTGCAAAACCACCTGGATCTTAGTGCTTAAAATTGGTATGGGAATTTTATAGAAAAATGGAAGGAAGAAAGAGGAATTTTATTGATGTAAAAGGAAAAAGGATGGAATTTTCACCTCAGAAGATCAACAACCTCTATAAGCGAATGATCACAAGACTCAAGACTTTATAGACCAGCCAAAGCCATATTTGGACGCAATAGAGGATGCACTCTGCTATTTTGGAGCAGATTTGGGATTCGAAACCTCTGGTGACAAAGAATTTCTGAAAATAAAAACCTTAAGCACATGGTAAGATCCCTTCTTAAGTTTTTGAGTCACATATTAACTCAAAATAGCAATGGTACAAATGTTTATTTAAACGAACTCGCTTTTGTCATGATTCAAATTCCACTAAGGATCATGATGGCACCGAACATCATTGTCAGGCAAGCCAGCACCAAAAAATTAATTAAATTCTCATTTCAGTAATCATTAAAATCATTTCTGTTATACATTAAACAATAAATAATGAAATTTACTGAAATAATAATAATGTCTTTAACAAATCTTAGTACCGAATAATCTCATAATCATCCCAGAATCCGGTGTCACAAGTACATTAGATATATGTAGAAAAATCAAATGAAGTACAATAACTGTCCGGAATACAAATTGGACAGAAGGTAAAAATAATACACTAAAAGAGACTATGCCGGCTGCGGGTCGCTTCGAGAGATGCATCTCACCTAAGTCTCTGTATTATCCATGCTGCCATGCCCATTAAGCTGCGAGAGGTACATGTGCCTGTACAACAAAAAGGCACATGAAGTGTAGCACGAGTACAAAAAAATAACGTATACTCAGTAAGTATCCCGCCTCATCTCAAAGAAGTAGAGACGAGAGGTCGACTTCGACGCTTATTAGTGGTCCAATAATAATATACCAATAATATAATAAATTAAGAATTTTTATAAACAGGGTTGTAACTCAATAAAATGTAGCAAGTAAACAATTCTTTCTTTTATAGGAAATTTTCAAATTCCTTTTCATCAATTAAACATTTATCTCAGGCTAGGGAGAATAAATATTAACATTTATAAATTTTAAGGCAGACATTACAAGCATGCGCAAATTATGCCGAAGACATACGACCCGATCCAACAATATTTAAGCTGTGCACCGCTAGAGGATCGAATGGTTTGAACCGTAGATGCATCTATTACCCCACTTGTGAATCATACATGCGATATGGTCAAATATAAATAAACATACCAAATAGTCAATCAAAAATTTATCACGGAAACAATTTACCCAATAAAAGGCAATCTCTCTTTTTAAAAATCAAGAAACGGTGTCTAGTTTTTAAAATTCATTTACACGTTCAATATGTTTTTAGGCATTTCAAATTAGCAACAAGACTGCAAATATTACAAATAAAGCATGCCTTAGCGTCCTAAAATATCCAAACTTAAGCATAATAGTAGCTACGCACGGACTCTCCTCACCTCGTGCGTACGTAACCCCACAAATAGAAGCACATATCTAATTAATTCACCTGTGGGGACAATTCCCTCTTACAAGGTTAGAAATGAGACTCACCTCGCTCTGAAGTTCCATAACCGGCATTTCATGCCCTTCCGAATAATTAAATTGATACACAACGTTCCAAAACTAGCCAATAATTACGTAAACCTATTAATACATTGTTTACTGTAAAATGGTAACAACAATTAGATTTGTAAATGAGATTCTAAAAATACGTGATCTATTTTCGATCTAATTTTTAGGGGTTATTAGTGCTAAAATGTGAATTAAAACAATAAAGATTGAGTTAACCAAAGCAGTAATCGAACCAGTGAGCGGACGTTCATCGGGCACAAAGCAAGCCGGTAGATACCTCGGAGCCGAGCCTCGAGCCTATCTTGAGCTTCTCGGGGATATTCGGAAAGGGGATAACAAGTAAAGATATAGATAAATAAAGCTCTATACTACCAATCTTGAGCGGAATAATGAACAACAAGTGAAGAAAACAATAAAGTGCTAAGGCAACTTCGGGGTCAATGGAGACAGATATCTTAGAAGAAAGAGAGAGAGAGAGAGATATTATGGCATTGTGGAGAAGTGGAGCAACATTAGTCTGCCCTATTGAAGGCGAGGACCCACCTTATATAGGCAGAGGTTCCTTTACAATATAAAATGTGGTAAGTAGCAATAGTATAGGGATAGCCTGGCTAGATTCAACACCTCAACAGAGACCTTAGGTATGCTGCCATTGTTAGGTCGGATTGCGTGTCTCGGGTGCCTTACCTTAGCTTTCTATGGTCCACTGTAAAGGTCGAAGCGGAATCAATTCTTGGGCAAACCTTGAAGATGGATTCCGACCTAGGCCCCGAACTCCGAGGGGTATGACCGAGGGATGATCTTTTGATGGAGAATTTGGGCTCCCGGATTCATCTTTCTTAGAGCGAAAGGCAATATAGAGCGATGAGAAACGATTTTGAACTCCTGCTTCCCTCGGCATTTCTGAGAATGGTTGCGGGCCAAAAAGGTGTACCGTGGACGTCACTACTGCGGACTCCACTATTGACTGCGGTGGTTGGCCCTCTTTATTATACCCATGATGCCTTTATAAAAGCTTATTTTTTCCCATCCAGATTCTATTCAGAACCTTTTTTGTGCAATCCGTCTTTCTGCTTCTCCATGCTTTCTTCCTAGGAGCACGACCTTCTTTGCTTTCCTTCTTATCTGGGGCCTTTTCAAAGATGGCGAACGCCTATACAGCTGCTTCCCACGAGATGGTGGGCTCATCATCTTCGTTCTTCTCTCAAGGTGAAGTGATGGCTCCATCCCGTGTTAAGGAGTGCGTCCTAGGATCCTTCACGATGACTTCAGATTTTAGGGTCGAAAGACTATCTTTAAAGTTAGGATGTCGCGAACCAGTAACTCGATACACCAGCTCCATAACGGATATAGTGAGAGTTAAAGCTAATTGCGCCTGGGAGGATGTGGTGCTCGTGGAGATACCTGCTTGGGATGAAGACATTATAGCTTATAGAGTTGGTTTCTAAGCATGTAATACCTACCCATTTACTATAGGACCGGCGGGGCCGTCTTTGCCTTTGATAGATCCCTTGATCCTCAATTTCTACCTGAGTTACCAGGTAACTCTGGTTCAGATCCATCCTTCATTCTAGCACGTAGTTTATATGATCAGGCACTATTCGATCATGATAGGTGGAATGCCCTTCACTTTAAATCATCTGATCTGGATGTACAACCCTCGCCTCCTTTGTGGAGGCTTAATCAAGCTTCATCGTCGAGCCTCGAGATCTCTTTTTGCCTATACCGAAGAGTTCGAGGATGATGGGTAGTTGAGCTGATTTATTCAAGTGAGGACGTCTGACTTGATCCTGACGGAAGGAATGTCGTTTCTCAAAAAGTGGAATACCGCGCGTAAGTAAATGCTGGGCTTCTGCTCCCCTTTGATAGTTTCTCCTTGTTTTTCTATCTTTGTCGTTTCTTCTATGCCCTTTCAGCCGAGGCGGTCTACCCTGGGGCAGTATCAAATCTGTGAGATTGGGTCAGCCATTTATACTTGGCTTGCCCGTATAACAATCATGCATGGCGGGATCTACCCCGAGCTCGGCGGGAGGCAAAAGATCATGGTAAGTTTCGAGATCTCGATGCATCCACACACTCCGTGGCAATTTTCCACTGACGACCTTTCCCTTTTCACGCTTTTGACCCTTATACTTCTATAGGTCTTGGAGGAATCTTACTGATCAATTAAGCATCACTCGCCGGAGGGGATATCCACATGCCCGATGAGGAGAAGAAAAGGTAGAGTAATGCTCCGATCGATCTGCCGGAGCCGGAGAGGAACGCAATTGAGGAGTCCAAGGTCGACTTATTGGTTCTGGCTGCAGGGGCGGCGAGAAATCCTCGTACTGAAGGTGAGGGAGAAAATAACCCTTTGGCACCCTTCAAAGATTATTCGAAATTAGCTGCTCCTCATGTCGAGGAGATGAACGCCTACGGACAAGAGCCTGATACTGTCATAGCCTATTTTCATAGTGGCGACGCAATAGATAGAGTATCGAGTACCGATTTTGATCCGGCGGGTGGCCGAAGTCCTTTGCGCTCTAGGATGTATTCAACAAGCGGCTTGAAGGAGCTTTGATCAGGGGCCCAGAAGGAACGGGGGTTGGACATTCAAACTGGCCCTGCCAGCTTGTTGGTTATGTCGACTCCCTAAGAGGGGATCATCTCAACCTCCTAGAATGCGAGACGAACTTTGTGAGGACCCTCCCGAGATGGGTGCACTGGTTGAAGGTGGAGGCATTTTTGGGTGTCCGGTGATCTTCCTTGAGGGTAGCTTTGGAGTCGACGCTTTCTCTATTTTTGCTGAGATGGTCTGGTTCTGCGTGCGGGTAAACTCATTCATCCTTTTTCTGTTGCTTCGGGCCGTTATACTCTTTGTTTTCTTAACCTTTTTATGTTTTTTCAGGCTAAAATACTTTACATCCAAACTCTTGCCCAGTTCCAGGATGAGGTAAGTTGCCGCCTGTAATAAAAAGTCATTTTGACTGAACAGGTTATTCATCCTTTGTTTCTGCCATTTTTGAGCCTCCGTAGGGATCTATTGCTTTTAACTCTTTGGGCCCCAACTTATGCAGTTTGAGAAGGAGAAGATTTCACTAAAAAGGGAGCTTTGGGCTAGTGATGCTGAAATCCTCGAGCTCAGCTGCTGCGTGGATGAGGTATCTTCCGAGAGGGACATCCTTGTGAGGAGGGTTTCCTCGGTTGAGCGCCTGCTTTGAGACGCGAAGGAGGATAGTGGCAAGCACAAGGATCTCTGTTCGGGGCTGGTGGCTGCACTACTTCGGATTAGAGTCGAGGTCGAGGCGCTTGTATCTTTACATGGGAGAGAAGCTGCCGCTGAATATTTCTGCGTGGAAAGGGCACTCGTAGTGGCAGGCCCGGCTTTTCCTCGAGGCACAAATCCTATCTGGCCAGACCCTCAAAGGTTAGACACCCAGGGTGCATTGGAAGATATCTCAAGCAGTGTTAGAAGTGGAGGTGGATCTCCGGGGAGAGGGGACGCCGTTGAGAAGGGACCGCCCGGGGATTTACCGGCGCCTTGATACAACCTTTCAAGGCCGTCAGTTTGGTTGTAGGCTTAGGCTATGTAGTTTTATTTTCATTGCTTTCCTTGCCTGTACATGGCGTTTTTAATTTGGCTTCTGTAGAAAAAGAACAATCTCATGAATTTATTCCCCTTGTCGGTAAGAGCTTTGAATATGTAGTGTAGCTTTGTATCCCATCCCGGGATGGTTGATACTATCCTCGTCGAGAATGGCCGCAAGGTCTCGTACCTCTACACTCTTGCTACTTTTTCATTTGTTTTGGGATCCAGTTCCCGAGTTGCACTGTGATTCGAGCTATAATCGATCCCCGAGCTTTCAGGTTTCCCCAATTGGTGGCGATGGCATTTGTATCATGTCTTCAGGTGTCTTGCAATTTTCTTGAAGCCAGTCTTCGAGTTGGGAACCCGACTTGGGCTTAATATATTCCGGAGCCTTGCTTGTTTGAGTTTGGAGACAATGGCCTTTGTGCCGTGCCCTTTGGTATGCTGCAATTTTTGGGTCCAGTCTCAAAATCATGCCGCAATTCGAGCTTTAATTGACCTTTAATCTTTCTGGAGATTACGATTGGCGGCAGGGGTATCGATGTCTCGCCCTTAGGTGTATTATAATTTTTTGGGTCCAGTGTCCGAGTTGCGTTGCGACTTGAGTTATGATCGACCCCTTGATCTCTCCGGAGGTTCCAGTTGGTGATAGCGGCATCGATGTCACGTTCTTGGGAGTATTATGATTTTTTGGGTCAGTCTCTAAGTTGCATTGCGACTTGAGTTATAACCGACCCTTAAATCTAGTTCGAGCTCTTGGCTAGTAGTGGCGGTCTTCCTGTTGCTAGGTCATTGAGGCCTTGTAGTATGAGGCCTGGAGGCTTGCTTAGCCGGCGACAATGGCACTCATGATGTTTGGTCGTGGAGACCTTTTATCATGAGGTCTGGAGTCTTTGCTTTGTTAGCTATTTTGGATCCGGTCTCCGAATCGGGTTACGACTTGAGCTCACTTTAATCCTTAAGTTTTCAATTTTTTAGCTGGCGATAATGGCTCTTACGCTGTATGGTGATAGAGACCTTTTGATGTGGGGTCCGGAGGCTTGCTTAGCTGGCAACAATGGCACTTACGCTGTTTGATGCGAGGCCCGGAGGCTTTTTGTATGCTTTGTTTCCTCTTGTTAAGGTCTCATTGATTATTTTGCCTGACCCGTCGTCAGTTCTAAAAGAACCTCGATTTCAAGTCATAGTCGGCGATGTTTCGAGCACCTCGGAAGGTTCATAGCTTGTAGGTCAAGTAGATTGATGTTTTTACAATTTTGGAGCCGACGTGGTCGGGACTTATTTTTTGCCTATTACGGGAAGCCTATTTTTAACCGGTTCTTTTTGAAGTAGGTTCGCAGGATTTTTTAGCAACAGTCAGGCATTTTCGAGTTGCATTTCTTGGGCTGAAGTAGCCATTTTTACCGGAGTCATATGCATTTAGCCGGGGCCATTTTTGATCCCGAGAAGCGGTTTTAGCCATCTACACGAAGGGTATGCCCTTTAGGGATTTAACAAATGCGATGTATATCCTAAACTGCGGGATTTTTCTTGCCTGTTAAGGTCTTACAGTTTGCCAT
Organism: Nicotiana glauca; assembly: GCA_026770625.1. Classification (NCBI taxonomy): domain Eukaryota; kingdom Viridiplantae; phylum Streptophyta; class Magnoliopsida; order Solanales; family Solanaceae; genus Nicotiana; species Nicotiana glauca. Next base: position 142,843 of record MU764009.1, on the reverse strand, counting down.
GCCTTTTGAGGACTTATAGTGTGTGGAGAATAGATCTGGTTGTCCCGAGGCTACCCGCTAGGGTCTTACAATTTTGGATTTTCCAGTACGTGGAAATTGGCGATGATTTTCTGAGTTTTTGAGTTCCGATCAAGCTTGAAGACAGCTTTGGTGAAACGGGGGTTGCATGGCGAGGGCTTTGTCAGCCTGGAGTTCGGACTCCCAGGTACGGTGGATGCTAAATTATTTTAAGTCTTTGAGTATCTCAGGACGTGTTTTATGGAGATGTTTTTGTCATGAATATGCAAAAAATAACCTTATTCGAAGGAAGGTTCCAAAAAACATTCTTTATTGCTTAGCATAAATATAAGTCGTGGATACATATTGTCCTATGTCTGCGAGCTCAGCCTGCGTGGGTATGGCTCTTCGGGTCGTTGGCCTGGTGCATTGCCTCCGTCAGAGTGCCAGTTGTCATTTTTGCTGGTGCCGGGCCGGTTGTAATGGAGATTTCGTAGGCCTAGATGGTGCGGCCGCCGGGTGGATGAAAATCCTGTTTGACAAGAGGACTATTCTGGAACAAAAAAAGAGAGAGGGAGGGTAGAGAGAGAAAAAAAAGGCATTTTTCTCAAAGGCTCCTGTGGGGATCCATGATAGGATAACCTAGCAGTAATGCCGCTTAAGAATTGACACAATCCAGTTGCTCAGGAGCTGTTTGCCTTCTAGGGTGCTGAGTTTCTAGGAGCCTTTGCACTATCCCGAGGATTTGGTATGGTCCTTCCCAATTCTGGCCCATCTTTCCTTCATTCGGATTTTGAGTATTGAGTGTAACCTTTTGTAGGACCAAATCTCCCATTTTGAAATATCAAAGGTTCGTCCTTCTATTGTAGTACCTTTCAATTTTTTTCTTATGGGCGGCCATTCGAACAAGTGAGGCCTCCCGTCTTTCTTCGAGCAGTTCGAGAGCCATTGTCATGACCTCGTGATTGGACTCCTTGCTGGTGTGCTTAAATCTGGTGCTTAGTTCTCCGACCTCTACTGGTATTAGTGCTTCAGCACCATATACTAGGGAGAAAGGTGTTTCCCCTGTGCTTGATTTTGGGGTTGTTCGGTATGCCCATTGTACTTCGGGCAGAGTTTCTCGCCACTTCCTCTTTGCGCACTCCAACTTTTTCTTCAGGTTTTGAATGATGGTTTTATTTTTCGATTCGGTCTGGCCGTTTTCGCATGGGTGGTATGGTGTAGAAAGGATTCTTTTTATTTTGTTGACCTTAAGGAACTGTGTCACTTGCTCCGGATGAATTGCCTCCCGTTGTGGTATGTTATTTCGGATGGGATCCCAAACCGACATATTATGTGTTCCCATTTAAAGTTGATAACTTCCTTCTCTCTTATTTTTTCGAATGATTGTGCTTCCACCCATTTTGTAAAGTAATCAGTCAGAAATAGAATATAACGAGCTTTACCTGGTGCTGTCGGCAAAGGGCTGACGATGTCCATTCCCTATTTCATAAAGGGCCACGGTGATAAGACGGTGTAGCTATTCGCCGGGTTGGTGGATCATGGGGGCAAATCTCTGACATTTGTTGCATGCCTGGACGAACTCCTTGGAGTCTTCTTCCATGCTGCCCCAATAGTATCCTGCTCTGATTACCTTCTGGACTAGGGAGTTCGCCCCAGAGTGGTTTCCATATGTTCCCTCATGGATCTCCCGGAGCACATAGTCCGTGTTGCCCGGTTCCAGGCATACCGCTAGGGGTCCGTCAAATGTCCTCCTGTATAGGGCCCCATTTTCATCGAGTGAGAACCGAGCTGCTTTAGTTCGTAAGGCCCTCAATTCTTTTGGATCAGCGGGCAGTTTCCCATCCTTCAAATAAATGACGTATTTGTTTCTCCAATCCCATGTCAGGCTGGTGGAGTTGATTTCTGCGTGTCCTTCATCGACCACGAATTTGAGCAATTGGATGACGGCTTCGGGGAGCAGATCTTCTTCCTCAGCAAATGACCCCAGGTTGGCCAAGGCATCGGCATCACTGTTCTACTCTCGGGCACATGGCTCAAAGTCCATTCTTTGAAGCGGCAGAATGTGATTTGGATCTTATCCGGATACCTCTGCATCCTGTCGTCCCAGGCTTTGTAGCTCCCGTTCACTTGACTTACCACAAAGAGCAAATCATATTTTGTCTCGATGACCTCGGCTCCCAAGGCTTTGGCTAATTCTAGACCTGTAATTATAGCCTCATACTCGGCCTTATTGTTAGTTAGCTTTGTGGTTTTTATGGACTGTCAAATTACGTTGACGATGGGCGGCCATAGGACTATGCCAATTCCGGATCCTCTTCCATTTATGGAACCATTTGTGAACAGGGTTCATACCCCAGAGGATATGTCTGATTTAACCAAAATCTCCCTTTCTACCTCGGGAATGAGGTGTGGCGAATATTTGGCAATAAAATCCGCCAAGATTTGGGATATGATAGCCGTCCGAGGTTGATATTAAATATCGTATCCTCCAAATTCGATGGCCCATTTGGCCAGTTGACCTAATAGCTTGGGTTTGTGAAGTATGTTCGATAGAGGGTAGGTCGATAAGACGCAAATGTGGTGACACTAGAAGTAAGGCTTCAGCTTGCGCGAGGGGCTTACCAGTGCGAGCGCCAACTTTTCTAGGTGGGGGTACTGAGTTTTAGCATCCCCCAATGTTTAGCTAATGTAATACACTAGATATTGCGTACCTTGATCTTTACAAACCAAGACACCGCTTACTGCTATTTCAGACATAGCCAGGTATAGGCACAGTGTTTCATCCTCTTTGGGCGTGTATAGTAGGGGCGGGCTAGATAGGTACTGTTTCAGTTATTCCAAGACATGTTGGCATTCTAGAGTCTATTAGAAGTTGTTCCTCCTTTTGAGCATGGTGAAGAAGTGATGGCTCTTGTCCGATGACCTTGATATAAACCTTCCCAAGGCTGCGATCCGTCTTGTCAGCCGTTGGATGGCTTTATTGTTGTTGGCTGCTGTGATTTTGTTGATGGCCTTTATTTTGTCGGGGTTGATATCAATCCCCTTGTTTGAGACCATGAAGCTTAGAAATTTACCCGAGCCCACTCCGAAGATACATTTTTTGGGGTTGAGCTTTATGTTGTAGCTTCTGAGGATGTCGAAAGTTTCCTGCAAATGGGTCAAATGGTCCTCTGCGCGCAGGGATTTAACTAACATATCATCAATGTATACTTTAATCGATTTTCCTATTTTGTGCTCGAACATCTTATTAACTAGGCGTTGGTACATCGCTCCTGCATTTTTTAGTCCGAAAGGCATCAAGTTATAGCAATATGTACCATACTTAGTGAAGAATGAAGTCTTTTCCCTGTCCTCAGGGTTTATCTGAATCTGATTATACCCCGAGTAGGCATCGAGGAAGGTGAGGTCTCGTGGCCGGCTGTGGTATCGATCAGACGATCAATGTTGGGCAGTGGGAAAGAATCTTTGGGGGCATGCTTTGTTTAAATCCTTATAATCTATGCACATTCTTAGCTTATTCCCCTTTTTTGGTACTATCACTGCGTTAGCTAGCCATTCTAGATATTTCATCTCCCTAATGGACCTAATCTTTAAGAGTTTCGTTACCTCCTCTTTGATAAAGGTGTTCTTTACCTCGAACTATGGCTTCCTCTTTGCTTTATGTGTTTGAATTTGGGATCAACACTCAGCCGATGGGAGGTTATTTCCGATGGAATACCTGTCATATCTAGGTGGGACCAGGCAAAGCAGTCGATAATGTTGCTAAGGAATTGAACAAACCCTATCCTGAGTTCGGGGGTTAACCCCGTACCCAGATACACCTTGAGATATGGGAGACTATCGATTAGAATAGCCTGTTCCAATTCTTCGACTGTCGATTTGGTTGCATCCGATTCTTAGGGCCAATGAAGGTTCGGGGGACGAAGAAATCTTTCTTATTGTCTCCGATGGTTTGCATGCTTTTTTCTTCGTTTGAAGCCGAGCGCATGGGGGTCGATACCTCATGGTAGACTACGATAATTTCTCTTACTGCCCGCTGTTGTCCATGTATTGTTGTAATGCCATTTCTTGTGGGAAATCTCACCAGTTGGTGCAAGGTCGAGGGTACTGCCCTCATATCGTGTATCCAAGGCCTACCGAGCAAAGTGTTGTACCTCATGTCGCTATTGATGACATAAATTTGGTGCTCTAGGTTGTTCCAGACGTGTCGATTGAGAGGGTGATTTCTCCTTTCGTTGCTTCCCCGGTCAAGTTGAAACCATGGAGGATTTGAGGAATGGCATTAATCTAATTGAGCAACCCCAGCTGTTCTATTACGCCTGACCTGATTATGTTAGCTAAGCAGCCCGAGTCCACGAGCACGCACTTTATCCTCATGTTATTCAAGAGAAACGAGATTACCAGCACGTCGTTATATGGTTCTCCCATGGCCTCGAGGTCCTCCTCGATGAATATGATGGTTTCTTCGGGTAAGAGCTTTTAGGTCGTCCTTTCTGTAGCATATGTTTTTGTTCACCGGGACATGGGGCCTTGGAGATCGTTAGCCCCTCCGATAATCATGTGGATACCATGCTCGGAGGCCTTTTTTGCGCTCGGATTGAACTCGAGGGTACGCCGGACTCCTGTTTGCTCAGGTCCATTACACTGTCACTCTTGAGATCTCTGCTTCCCATTTTGCCAATCAAGTAGAATATTCAGTCCTGAAAGCAGAGATTTCGGGCAAGAAGAAGTGTGAAAGATATCGTGCTTTTAAGTGACAAAATTTAACAAGAGAATAATCACTATTATTTTTATCCCCACCTTGGGCGCCAAACTATTTACCGTGAAAATGGTAACAACTATTAGATTTGTAAATGGGATTCTAAAAATATGTGATCTATTCCCGAGCTAGTTTGTAAGGGTTGTTAGTCCTAAAACGTAAAGTAAAATAGTAAAGATCGAGTTAACCAAAGCAGTAATCAAGCTAGTAAGCGGACGTTCCCCGAGCGCAAAGCAGGCCGGTAGATACCTCGGAGCCGAGCCTCGAGCCTATCTCGAGCTTGTCGGGGATATTTGGGAAGGGGATAACAAGTAAAGATATAGATAAATAAAGCTCTATGCTACCAATCTTGAGCCAAATAATGAAGAACAAGTGAAGAAAACCATAAAGTGCTAAAGCGACCTCGGGGTCAATAAAGATAGATATCTTAGAAGAAAGAGAGAGAGAGAGAGAGAGAGAGAGATATTATTGCATTGTGGAGAAGTGGAGTAACATCAGTCTTCCCTATTGAAGACGGGGACCCTCCTTATATAGGCAGATGATCCTTTAAAATATAAAACATGGTAAATAGCGATAGTACAGGGATATCCTGAATAGTTTCAACACCTCAGGATAGACGTTAGGTATGCCGCCTTTGTCAGGTCGGATTGCATGTCTCGGGAGCCTCCTCTTAGCTTGCCATGGTCCACTGCAATGGTTGAAGCGAAATCAATTCTTGGGCGAACCTCGAAAACGGACTCCGGACTTGGCCCCGAACCTTGAGGGGTGTGACCGAGGGATGATCTTTTGAAGGAGAATTCGGGCTCCCGGATTCACCAGACACATACATGTTCAATTACTCATAATAATCCAATTTATAACAATTTCTAACCTCGATCGAAAGGTTTATAAAAAATACCCTCGGGTCCACGTGCTCGGATTCTGAAATTTTTCGAAGATAAAGTTTTCCCATAACCTTAAGAACTCAAATATATAATTTACTCTCAATTTTATGTCCAAAATTGTGGTCAAAATCTAAAAATACTAATTTTTTAAATTTTCCCTCAAACCCTATGTTTCTACCAATTTTCATGCTAAAATATGTACATAATCAATGTGTTTAACCCAAAACTAGCATAAACCACTTACCTCAAGCTTGGTGGTGAAAATGGCACTCCCAATTTGCTCCAAATCGGCTCCTATGGAGGAAAAATGTTAAAAATGAGCCAAACCCTCATTTTAAAAGAACACACTGCCCAGCCCCCTTCTCGCACCTGCAGTAGATAGACCACTCCTGCGGCCCCGCTTCTACGGTGCATGTGCCGCTTCTGCGGACCCAGGCTCAGGTCCAAAAATTCGCTTCTGCGATCTCCTCAGTGCAGATGCGCACTATGATGACCCTAAAGTTCATCTTTTATTTTAGAACTCAAACCTGTATCTCAAGGCCTGGAAAATTTCTTTTTGTCTTACCTCAATTTGCGTGTGCAGTCCGGGCGCATTTCCAGAAAGCTTTCATGTGAATTTTTAGAGAAATAATGAATTTGGTCTTTAAAATTAATTAAAGTTGACTTTGGTCAATATTCTTGATAAACTGATCCGGACCCGTAATTAGACGGTCCTGTAAGGTCCGTAGTAAAATATGGGACTTGGGCGTATGCCCGAAATCAAATTCCAATGTCCGAAGCCCGAGAAAAGAATTTTTAAAGAAAATTATTTGCTAGAAAATATAAAGGTTTCTAGAAGTGAAATGATGCATTTTTTTGATGGTATAGGGCATGTATCTTGGTTTCGGAGCCCGGTACAAGTTTAAAGTAATAAATAGGTCGGATCTGTGAAGTTTGGTAAGAATCAAAATTGGTTGGGTATAAATCAGACCTATAGTTGAGAAAATAGAAATTTCAATGTTATTAGGTGATTTCATGAATTTGAGGTTAAATTCGTAGTTGTTGATGTTAATTTGACTATTTGATCGCACGAGCAAGTCCATATGCTATTTTTAGACTTGCGTGCATGTTTGATTTGGAGCCCCGAGGGCTCGGGTTAGTTTTGGATAGGCCACAAAGTGAATTTAGACTTAGAAAAAATTATTGCAGGTTGCAGATCTGGAACTGGCCTCTGATCTCGCAATTGCGAGATCAGGGATCGCAATTGCGAAGGTTGTCAGCTTGGTAATTGCAAGGGGTTGTTCGCAATTACGAAAATATGCCCTGTCCAGTTTGCTCGCATTTGCGAGAAAATCTTCGCAAATGCGAAGCCACCAGTAATATCCCAGCTGTTGTAAATGCGACAATTCCTTCGCATATGTGAAAGTAGCAAAAATTCTCAGGGTTCATAGTTGCATACCGCTTGTCGCAATTATGACATCTGCACTTGCTAAGTGGGATTTTGACTGGAATTCATCCATTTTTCAAACTCTTTCAAACCCTAAAGTCTCTTGGGCAATTTTCCAAAGAAAGATTCTTCTCCAAATCATTAGTAAGTAATTTCTAACTTATTTCCTTCAATCTATAACATCTTTTTACATGATTTTATTTCAAAATCAAGGATTTTTTTATGTGAAATTGGGTGTTTATGGGTAGAAGTTAGGATTTTTAAATTTTGGGGATTTGGACATCGATTTGATGTCCGATTTCAAAAGTAATTACATATTTGAGTTCGTTAGTGAATGGGTAATCGGGTTTTGATTCGAACTTCAGCTTTTAACCAAGCGGACCGGGGTTAATTTTTGACTTTTTGGGAGAAAACAATGGGAAATCTATTTTCATGCATTAGAATTGGTTTATTTAGCATTTATTGATGTGGTTAAGTAATTTTTGGCTAGATACAAGAGAATTGGAAGTAGAACCGAGAGGTAAAGCAGTAGTAGAGGCTTAATTTGTTCGTAGAACCGAGAGGTAAGTGTTTGGCTTAACCTTAGCTTGAGGGAATAGGAGTTTTGGTCTATTTGCTATGTATTTGTATCGAGTATGACGTATAGGTATGGTGACGAGTATCTATACGTTGGTGTCAAGCATGCGCGTGAGTCTTATACCATGATTGTTGTGGCTCTATTATGTATCGATCATGTTCAAATTGATAATTATTAATGTTGAACAAAGCTTATGAAAGTTTCTTGATAATTGACTATTGTTGAGTTGTGACTCAAAGTGAAGTTTCATTTTGTAAAGTGATTGTTGAACGAGATTGGTTATAGCTGAATCCCTTGCCGGGACATTTTGATTCCCTTGCCGAGACATTTTGATTCCCTTGCTAGGATATTACTGTTGATATTGTTGATTCGCCAATCGGGATATTATTGTTGATATTGTTGATTCCCTTGCCGGGACATATTTTTTTCTGTTGTTTAGATGTGAAAGACTGTAAAGCATGAAGAGTAATGTCGTGCATGATATTGTGAAAAAGTGTAAAGCACAAAGGGTGATATCGTGCCGATATTATGAGTGTTAATGCACGAAGGGTGATGTCATGCCATCATTTTAGAGTTAATGCACAAAGGATGATGTCGTGTCTATATGGTGAGGAATAATACATGAAGGGTGATGCCGTGCCATGATTATGTGAGGTAATGCATAAAGGGTGATGCCGTGCCATTTTTGTTGATACATATGGTGAGGACGAGAGTAAAAGCACAAAGGGTGATGACATGCATGTGTTACCATTTCATTATTCTTGCTGATTTATATATGATGTTCATTATGCTTCCTTATTGATGCTTTTTCATCAGCTGATCAGCAGCCTAAGCGCCCAATGACAGCTCCTACGAGGGGCAGAGGACGAGGCCGAGGCTGTGCTAGGGACTGATGCAGGGTAGGGCTCAGCCTAGAGTAGCAGCATCAGTGGCGGAGCCTCAGGTAGAGTTCGAGGAGGAGGCTCCGGCCCAGACCATTCCAATAAGGCTAGCTCAGGTCCCAGTGGGGTTCATTGCTACCCCGATACTTCAGGATGCTCTGGAGCGTCTAGTGGACCTCATGGAGAGTGTCGCCCAGAAAGGCTTACTTCCGATAGCACCAGCCATCTCTCAAGCTGGGGGAGGAGCACAGACTCCCGCTACTCACACTCCAGAGCAGATGGTCCTCAATTTTGGACTCCAGCAGCTCAGCCAGTTGGAGCAGTTCAGCTGGGTGTGGTAGCCCAGACCGGTAATGGAGCAACTATGTCTGTTGATGCTTTGTGGAGGTTGGACAAGTTCACCAAGCTATTCACTACTACTTATGGTGGTACATCCTCAAAGTATCCCCCGGACTATTTGGACAAATGTTATGAGGTTCTTCAGAAAATTGGGATAGTGGAGACCAATAGGGTCGACTTTGCTGCTTTTAGTCTATTAGGTTCCGCCAAGACTCGGTGGAGGGATTATTGTTGGGCTAGACCAGCTGGGTCGCCGGCTTTGACTTAGGATCAATTCTTTTAGCTATTTCTGGAGAAGTTTCTTTCTATCACTTAGAGGGAGGACTATTGAAGGCAGTTTGAGCGTCTCCAATAGGGTTCTATGACCGTCACTCAGTATGAGACTAGATTTATTACCTTGGCTCGTGATGCTCGTAGTATACTTCCCATGGAGAGGGAGAGAGAGAGACAGAGTGAGGAGGTTCATTATGGGACTCACTCATCCTATTTTATTGGAGATGGCTAAGGGGACAGGAGCGAGATTTCTTTTCAGGATGCGTCCAATGTGGCTCAGAGAGTTGAGATGGTCCTATCATAGGGGAGTGTTCAGGGGTCTGACAAGAGACCTCATCATTTTGGCAGATTTAGTAGTGCCTCGTCTAGAGGCAGGGATTTTTTTGGTAGGGTCCATCCTCCCAGGCTGTTTCATTCAGCACTTCAGGCTTCTCACCGTGCTCTAGGTGGCTGTGGTTCTCATATGCAGTATTCTAATCAGTTGCCCTACAGTGTAGTGCCAACTCCTATCAGTGTACCGCCGCTCCAGAGTTTTTAAGGTGGTTATTCAAGCCGTCCAGGTTAGCAGTCTTAACAGCCGAGGGCTTGTTATACTTGTGACGATACGAGGCATATTGCAAGATTTTTCCCTTGAGCACCAACTAGCTCTCAAAATCAGGGTTCTCGTGCCATGGTTTAGGCACCGATTGTTCCACCGCCCGCTCAACCAGCTAGAGGTAGGGGTCGAGGTGTTAGAGGTTGAGGTCAGGCTTTTAAAGGTGGAGGTCAGGCAGCTAGAGGTGGAGGCCAGCCAGCTAGAGGCCGTCCTCGAGATATAGTTTAGAGTGGTTGGGCCTAGCCCCGATGTTATGCTATCCTAGCCAGACCTGAGGTTGAGGCCTACGATGGAGTTATCACTGGTACAACTTTAGTGTACAGTAGAGATGCTTCAGTTCTATTTGATCTGGGGTCTGCATATTCCTATGTGTCATCTTATTTTGCTCTTTATCTAGTTGTGCGTCGTGATTCTTTGAGTGCACCTGTATATGTATCTACACCGGTGGGTGATTCTTTTATTCTAGATCGAGTCTATCGCTCATGTGTGGTTTTTATTAGGGGTCTTGAGACCTGTGTAGATCTCTTACTTCTGGATATGGTTGATTTTGACGTCATATTAGTGATGGACTGGTTATCCCCTTATCATACTATATTGGACTATCACACCAAGACCAAAAGCTTAGCATTGCTAGGGTTGCCTTATTTGGAGTGGAGAGGGACCCCTAGTCATTCTACCAGCAGGGTTATCTCATATGTGAAGGCTCGACGTATGGGAGATGAGGGATGTTTGGCCTATTTGGCATATGTTCGCGATTCTAGTACCGAGGTTCCTTCGATGGATTTTGTGCCCGTTGTTCATGAGTTTCCAGAGGTATTTCCTTCAAACCTGCCGGGGATGCCACCCGTCAGGGATATCAACTTTTGAATTGATTTGGTTGCGGGCTCTCAGCCCATTTCTATTCTGCCATATCGTATGGCCCCGCTAGATTTGAAGTAGTTGAAAGAACAGTTGCAGGACTTGCTTGATAAAGGGATTCATTAGACCTAGTGTCTCTCCCTGTGGTGCGCCAGTATTGTTCATTAAGAAGAAAGATGGATCGCTGAGAATATGTATTGATTATCGGTAGTTGTACAAGGTCACCATCAAGAACAAGTATCCATTGCCGAGGATTGATGATTTGTTTGACCAGCTTCAGTGTGCCAAAGTGTTTTTGAAGATTGATTTGAGATCTGGCAACCATCAGTTGAGGATTAGGGTTTCCGATGTCCCTAAGACAGTTTTTTGCACTCCGTACGTGCATTATGAGTTTTTAGTGATGTCGTTTGGGTTGACAAATGCCCTAGTAGTATTCATGGATCTGATGAACCGAGTGTTCAGGCCTTATTTGGATTCTTTCATGATTGTCTTCGTTGACGATATTTTGATCTATTCCCACAGCCGGGAGGAGCACGAGAAACATCTTTGAGTCATTCTTCAGACTCTGAGAGACAGTCAGTTGTATGCCAAGTTTTCGAAGTGCAAGTTTTAGTTGAGTTTATTTGCATTCTTAGGCCACGTTCTATCAGTAGAGGGTATTTAGGTGGATTCAAAGAAGATATAGGCAGTCAAGAATTAGCCTCGACCCATATCAGCTACAGAGGTTCAGAGTTTCTTGGGTTTTGCGGGTTATTACTGTCGATTTATGGAGATGTTTTCATCTATAGCAGCCCCAATGACCAGGTTGACCAAAAGGGTGCCCAATTCAGGTGGTTAGTCAAGTGTGAGGCGAGCTTCTAGAAGATCAAGAAAGCTTTGACTGCGGCGCGGATGTTGATTTTGCCCATGGATTCAGGGCCATATACAATGTATTGTGACGCATCTCGTATGGGACTTGGTGCGGTATTGATACGGAATGGCAAGGTTATAACATATGCTTTGCGGCAGTTGAATATTCACGAGAAGAATTACCCAGTTCATGATTTGGAGCTAGCAGCCATTATCTACACACTGAAGATTTGGAGGCATTACTTATATGGTGTGTCATATGAGGTATTGACGGATCATAAGAGTTTGCAGTATTTGTTCAAGTAGAAGGAGCTCAATTTGAGGTAGAGGAGGTGGTTGGAGCTTTTGAAAGACTATGATATCACCATCTTGTATCATCCGGGGAAGGCAAATGTAGTGGCCGATGCTTTGAGTAGGAAGTCAGCCAGTATGGGCAGTCTTGCATATATTCTGGTCGGTGAGAGACTGCTTGCTTTGGATGTTCAGGATTTAGCCAATCAGTTCGTGAGGTTGGATATTTCTTAGCCTAGCCGTGTGCTAGCTTACATAGTCTCTCATTCTTCATTATTTGAGTGTATCCAAGGTCGGTAGTATGATGATCCTCATTTGCTTGTCCTTAGGGAAACGATGTGGCACGAGGGTGCCAAGCAGGTTATAGTTGGAGGTAATGGAGTTTTGAGGATACATGGTCATATTTGTGTGCCTAATGTGGATGGACTTCGTGAGTTGATTCTAAAGGAGGCCTATAGTTCCTGGTATTCTATTCATCCGAGTTCCGCTAAGATGTATCAGGACTTTTAGTAGCATTATTGGTGGAGGAGGATGAAGAAGGATATTATTTTGTATGTGTCACATTGTTTGAATTGTCAGCAGGTAAAAAACGAGCATCAGAGACCTGGTGGTTTGTTTAAGAAGATTGAGATTCCTGAGTGGATGTGGGAGTGTATCACTATGGACTTTGTTGTTGGACTCCTATGAACTCAGAGGAAGTTCGACGCGATATGGGTTATTGTTGATAGGTTGTCCAAGTCAGCGCATTTTATTCATATGGCAGTCTCCTATTCTCTAGAGAGGTTAGCTGAGATCTATATCCAGGAGATTGTTTGTCTTCATGGTGTGCCCATGTCCATTATTTCTGACTGAGTTATGCAATTTACCTCGTATTTTTGGAGGAAAGTTCAGCGTGAGATGGCTACTTGGGTCGAGTTGAGCATAACATTTCATCATCAGACGCACGGACAGTCTGAACGTACTATTTAGATTTTGGAGGACATGCTCCGAGCATGTGTTATCAACTTGGGAGGTTCGTAGGATTAGTTCTTGCTATTAGTAGAGTTTGCCTACAACAACAGTTATCTGTCGAGCATTCAGATGGCTCCCTATGAGGATTTATATGGTAGGCGGTGTCGATCGCTAGTTAGGTGGTTTGAGCCGGGAGAGGCTCGGTTGTCAGTTGAGATCGAAGAATTTCCCTTCAGTTCATATGCAGTGGAGAGATCAACCTGTTGAGGCAACGACCTGGGAGTCTGAGTCCGATATGCGGAGCCGTTATCCTCATCTTTTCACCATCTCCGGTACCTTTTTATGTCCGTTCGAGGACGAACATTCATTTTAGAGGTGGAGAATGTGATGATCCTAAAGGTCATCTTTTGCTTTAGAAGTCAAATCTACATCCCGAGGCCTTGAAAACCTCTTTTTGTCCGATTTGTGTGCGCAGTCCGTGCGTGTTTTTGGAAGGATTTCATGTGAATTTTTAGAGAAATAATGAATTTGGTCTTTAAAATTGGTTAAAATTGACTTTGGTCAATATTCTTGGTAAATAAATACGGACCCGTGATCGGACAGTCCCCTAGGGTCCATAGTAAATGGGACTTGGGCGTATGCCCGGAATCAAATTCCGAGGTCCCAAGCCCGAGAAAATTTATTTTAAAGAAAATTGTTTGCTAGAAAATATAAAGGTTTCTATATGTGAAATGATGCATTTTCTTGATGGTATCGGACCCGTATCTTGGTTTCACAGCTAGGTAAAAGTTTAAAATAATAAATTAGTCGAATTTATGAAGTTTGGTAAGAATCGGAATTGGTTTGGTATAAATCGGACATATAGTTGAGAAAATGGAAATTTCAATGTTCTTGGGTGATTTCATGAATTTGAGGTTAAATTCGTAATTGTTGATGTTATTTTGATGATTTGATCACACAAGCAAGTCCGTATGATATTTTTAGACTTGCGTGCATGTTTGGTTTGGAGCCCCGAGAGCTCGGGTCACTTTTGGGTACGCCACGGAGTGAATTTAGACTTAGGAAAAATTGTTGCAGGTTGCAGATTTGGAACTCGCATATGATCTCGCAATTGCGAGATTAGGGATCGCAATGGCGAAGGCTGTCGGCTTGGTAATTGCGAGGGGCTGTTCGCAATTGCAAAAATATGCCTTGGCCAATTTTCTCACATTTGCGAGCACTTCTTTGCAAATGCGAAGCCCGATGTAAAATCCCAGCTATCGCAAATGCGAAATAGCAGAAATTCTTAGGGTTTGGAATTGTGAATCCCTGGTCGCAATTGCAACATCTGCACCTTCTAAATGGGATTTTTGATGGGATTTCATCCATTTTTCAAACTCTTTCAAACCCTAAACTCTCTTTGAAGATTATCCAACGTAAGATTCTTCTCTAAATCATTAGTAAGTAATTTCTAACAAATCATTAGTATGTAATTTCTAACTTATTTCCATCTATCTATAACATCTTTTAACATGATTTCATTTCAAAATCAAGGGTTTATCATGGGAAATTGGGTGTTTTTGGGTAGAAGTTAGGATTTTCAAATTTTGGGGATTTGGACCTTGATTTGAGGTCCAATTTCAAAACTAATTATATATTTGAGTTCATGAGTGAATGGGTGATCGGGTTTTCGTTCGAACATCGAGTTTTGACCTAGAGGTCCGGGGTCGATTTTTTATTTTTTGGGGAAAATAATGGAAAATCTATTTTCATGCATTAGAATTGGTTTATTTAGCATTTGTTGATATTGTCAAGTAATTTGTGGCTAGATACAAGCGAATTGGAAGTGTAACCGAGAGGTAAAGCGGTAGTAGAGGCTTAATTTGTTCGTGGACTCGAAGTAAGTATTTGGCTTAACATTAGCTTGAGGGAATAGGAGTTATAGTATATTTTCTATGTATTTGTATAGAGTGCGACGTATATGTATGGTGACGAGTATCTATACATTGGTGTCAAGCATGCCCGTGAGTCTTACACCATGATTGTTGTGACTCTATTATGTATCGATCATGCTCAAATTGATGATTATTAATGTTGAGCAAAGCTTATGAAAGTTTCTTGGTAATTGACTATTGTTGAGTTATGACTTAAAGTGAATTTTCATTTTGTAAAGATATTGTTGAAACGAGATTAGTTATAGTTGAATCCTTTGTCGGGACGTTTGTTGATATTGTTGATTCCCTTGTCGGGATATTATTGTTGATATTGTTGATTCCCTTCATGGGACATATTATTTTCTGTTGTTTGGGTAGGGAAGAGTGTAAAGCACGAAGGGTGATGTTGTGCATGATATTGTGAGAGTGTAAAGCACGAAGAGTGATGGCGTGCCGATATTTTGAGTGTTAATACACGAAGGGTGATGCTGTGCCATGATTTGAGAGTTATTGCAGGAAGGGTGATGCCGTGCCAATATTGTGAGGAATAATGCACGAAGGGTGATGCCGTGCCATGATTATGTGAGGTAATGTACGAAGGGTGATGCCGTGCCATTTCTTTTGGTACATATGGTGAGGACGAGAGTAAAAGCATGAATGCCGCTAACGTGTTACCGTTTCACTATTCTTGCTGATTTATATATGATATTCATTATGCTTCCTCATTGAAATCCGTATCGTGCCACGCACCCGTATCTGCGGGTAAAGTTCCGCACTTGCGGTCACTACCCTTCTTCGTCCAAGCCGCATTTGCGACCCATGGCTGCTCCTGCGGCTCTGTATCTGCGGCCAAAACCTCACAGATGAGGTTACACCAGATAGCAGCTGCCTCAATTCTTCCTCAAATTCCAAAATTGATCCGTCAACCGACCGGAATCCACCTGAGGCCCCCGGGACCCTAACCAATCATACCAATCAGTCCCAAAACATAATGCGGACCTGCTCGACGCCACAAATAACATCAAACAATGTTGAAATCATGAATCACACCCCAGTTTGAGCTTTATGAACTTTAGAACTTCAAACTTCTACATTCGATGCTGAAACATATCAAATCACGTCCGATTGACCTCAAAGTTTGCACACAAGTCATTTTCGACATTACAGACCTACTCCAATTTTTGGAATCGGGATATGACCCCAACATCAAAAAGTTCCGATCAAACTTTTTAAAAACCTTCAAATTTCTAACTTTCGCCAAATGACTCCAAAATGACCTACCGACCTCCAAATCCACTTTCGATCGCGCTCCCAACACCAGAATTACCATACGAAGCTATTCCAAACTCGGAATCGCAAATGGACATTGATAACACTGAAATGCACTTCATCCAAAACTTATGGAATTCTTCCAAAATGCTAACTTCCACAATAGGCGCTGAAACGCTCCCGGGTCATACAAAACTCGATCCGAACATACGTCCAAGTCTAAAATCATCATACGAACCTGTTGGAACCTTCAAATCGCGATTCCGAGGTCGTTTACTGAAAATTCCAATCCTTGCCAATTTCCCTAACTTAAAGCTTCCGAAATTTGAATTCTCTTTCCAAACCAGCTCCGAACTTCCTGGAATTCAATTCCGACCATGCATACAATTTATAATACCTGATATTAAGCTGCTCATGGCCTCAAACTGTCGAACGACTTCTCAAAACGACCTATCAGGTCGTTACGTTCTCTCTCACTTAAACATAGGTTCGTCCTCGAACTTGCTGAGAACTGCACTGAAGTTGTCCAAAATCTCTGTTTAATACCTCGTACACCTACTTGTGCTACCACAACGCAGTTGAGCACCTTAGCTCGATCAAATCTAAAGATAACCTCTGTTATTTCGGCAAATGGGCTTTAAAGACCAATTTCAACATTTGAAATTCTCTGCTAGGCCTGATTTTAATATACGAACACCGTATCAATCACTACACGATGTACCAAAACATGACTGCATACCTGTGCTGAATTCTGACCATGTACCACATCACTCACAGGACCATAACAACTTTCTCTATTCATTATACTCACAATGCACCTCATGACATATATGTCTTGATCTAACTCTTACGATACCGTCACGATGGAAGAGACGTGCAGAAATTCACAACGAACTGTCGAGTTAACAAATCGTTGAGTCTATACTCCTAACAAGAATCATTACCTAAATCTGAACCAAATAATGGTGTTTGCTCCTTAATATACTTAATATAATCCGATTGCAATGATCCTGGATCCAATAACCTTGTCTCACCCAGTACGACCTGCTCAGGTAACAAGCCACCACAGACATGACCAAAAGTCTCATATGATGCCACAATGTGCCAATAGGCTACCAACTCGAACGTGATATATAAGAAAAACAAACTCTGGAAGGGACAACTTAACTCAAGCAACTAATATGAACCTTAAGTAGAAAATAGGAAGCAAAACACACAAAAGTTAGAATATAGGGGACTAAACTCAACATCACACTATTGCGGCGTGCAACTCGATCCAAGCAACATACAATTTACATAAGAAGATATACACCGAGCTAAATTGCTTATCATTACTAAATACCGAATATCGGTTGCAAGCACGCTAAGTGCATAATACCATCCTTGGGGAGACAGATAGCGTCATAAGCTACAAAATTTAAGCACAACTGAGGCACTATATATAATCTGAATCACAAGAGCCATCCTGCTCACATAACACTGTCGCTACGCATAACCTCAATACATAAGAAAGTTATCAACTCGTTTCAAAACTTACACGGTGTAATATAGCATTACATGAAGTAGCTGACGGCGAAACAACATCCCACGTCCTAATACTCCTCCATGAGGAGCGCTATGCTAAAATGAACATATTTTGCATGATATAGAGCCCATATTCATATTAATTCCATCCACAGACCTAAAGCCAATTCTGATTGCAACGTACTAGGCAAATAACCTTTCAAATGTCCATAAATACTCTTTTCCCTATAACTCACAAGAACAACCATCATAACTGGAGTAAACCTCCACAGTCCACAGCCCAATAAATCGAGTACCATTCAGGCATGAATTCTCAAATTAACTATACCACTACAATCTTTATACTAGGTTTAAACTTCCAATCGATCAAGGGACTACATGTCACACTCATACAATCTCCCCGTGAGATATGCTCCCATGACCTTCAGTACCAGATAATAGGTTTACACATCCATACCACCGGCCTCACTAACGCTGTAAAGCATAACAAGAATCCATAACCAGGTTGCGGCCTCTTTCACAAAACACCAATCTCAGGTGATGCTAAAGAAAATACCATCTTACTTTTCTTGCTCCTCTGAGCTTGTGACATCCTTGCTAACACCGAACCACAACCTCGGTTCCTCACTTTCAATTTTCATGCTGTTCAGTGCACCTAACATGCCAATATGCAACAGTAATAGAATTTCATCTTTACTCCTAAACCACTAATAGGGCAAACACCTCGCCATACATAAACCTTTTACTTAACTCATTCCAAGAGAACCATGGCAACATGCGAGTGCATTCTCATAACCGTAGAACATTCAAATCCTCAAGTAGTGGTCTAAACTATCATAACCCTTCCGGGATCCACCTACACATAACAAGCCATATACTTGAATACTTCCAAATAAAATTAATTACAGTGGTCGTCGAGCCTCAGACGTACCCGCCACCACTACGCCAATTCAACCATGACTAACCAATCTCTCTTCTTCTAATTCATCCTTAACTTGTCTTAGAGATAATAATAGCTCCATTCCTTACATCACCAACCTAAATCCGCACTAACCTTGAGTGACCCCATTCCGCGAGACCACCCTGTCTCCAAACCCATGAACCATTTCATACACTCCCTGCATACACATTCACATCTTCAACTGATACACCTATTTTGATAATCCCTTTATGAATTTGAAGTCTTTTATCTTCCCCCTCCCCATGCTATACCACAAGTTGAAAACATCATAGAACATTCTGAGCCTCTTTTCATAATCTGCTACAAAAAGCTCGATTCTTAACCATATTTGCGGGCTTGAATCCTTAGGCACCGCATTTTAACCCTTGAATTCACTAGGACCGTTGCTGAGCGTTATCCATTCTAGCTTGTTCCCAAATATAATCAACTCCGAGGCTCCGCTGGCACATGAACACCCATCTCAATGAAGCACCTGATTGAATCGCTTCCTTGTAAATCACCTCCGTACGAAATACAAATTCATAGTAATCACAAGGCCTGAACATGAGCCAATAAGGCCAACTATAGCACACCTTTACAAATTCCTTTGCTCAATTTACCACTTATATTATTTTCCCTTAGCCAAAGTAACTTACCAATACGCCGATAACCCGAAACCTTATAAGTATATATCCATGCAACCCAATAGTAGGCGGTGGGACTCTCCCGCTTAGCTTGAAGATACCATTATACAAGTATGGAACCTACCAAGATTCCTTATCTCCTATTGACCTAACCATGCGAAATCAAACCACCAAAATCCTCAAAATCCTTATGTTAAAACCCTTTACGAATACTCTGAATCATTAATCACATTCACATGATCGATCTCCTTACCGTATAGCCAGTAGAATTCTTAGCAAATACTTCTCCAACTATGCGACCACTGAACTGCTCACAAGAGATAACCCACATGTGGAAATTATGCGCCGACATCTTCCCACGTCGCTGCACGGGGCACAACCATTGAAACATCAATAACCCATCCTAAGTCCATACTCATTCACCAATTGTACTAGTCCATTCAGGTTTCATAGACATCAATTAAATTTGTGACAATATCTTCCAATTCAAAGTCATGTTCTATCCTTCTTCATATCAAGAAACTCCATCCTGTCATATCAAATCTCCTGCCGTATAATAGCCGATGTTTCAAGTCAAGCCCGTAAACCCAGTCACTATCCACCCTGAATCCCCAATTCACTCTAGACTTTTCCCCCGGGTGAGTAGTTATCCTGCCACTGATCCCGTATGCTACTCTGCCGCTCTCCCACTTTGGGAAAACTCACTTTTTTTAAGAAACTACTCGACCTCTGCTTCTTACGCCTGACCTTCTAGAAGTTTAGCCATTGCATGATACTTCCCACATGTACTTCCTTATCCTTTGCTGCTCAACTAAAGCCTTAGATAAAAAACTATCCCACTAGCACTTGCACCAACAGATTGCTACAACTTTAAAGCTTTCCGAAGGACATCTTTCTCGAGCCGTCAACATTAGAAATACCGATTCGATTCTGAACCACCGCACATTGCGATATCTGAACACCTGTTCCCTGACACCATTTCATAATACCCTACCTAAAGATGAATTGCAAAAGATCATAACACCGGCAAACTTAGTACATTCAACAAGGACAACGACACCTCATCAGCGATGAAAATTCCACCACGCTTGCAAATACCAAGTCTCGTTACTCCATTAACCCAAACCTGAACATTCTTAGCCTGATTGCTTTTCCTCTGTTGGAACTAAGATACTGGATCTCTGAATCATTCACTTATTAAACCTCCTCTCAGGTCATTCACTGCCCCGACACACAGGCAAGCATTCTACCTTGTAATCAATATTGCGCGATAACCATTCATAAGCATCATAGCAACCTGTGCATCACCTCGAGCTCTCAAAAGTACAGCTACTGAGCTGAAACAATAGAATATCCTTTCACAAGGCGAAGACAATACCTTAAACAACCACGCAGAGAGAAATATCTTACACCACATTCGTAGTACCATTACAATTACTCACCCGTCGATTCATGACCAGCGTGTCGCATCACATAAGATTGAATGGAAAGGAAATAAAGGCATAAGTCCCAAGGGAATCAAATCGCAGAATGAGGAATCAAGAAGGTAAATGCTCCTAACCTCTTTGTAGCCTCTCAAAGATAAGTACAGACGCCTCCATACCCATCCACGAGACTCTACTAGACTTGCTCAAGACTCCTGAGACCTAAGGAACCCAATGCTCTTATACCAGTTTATCATGATCCAAATTTCACTAAGGGCCGTGATGGCATCGGACACTACTGTCAGGCAAGCCAACACTAAGAAGTTAATTAAATTCTCATTTTAGTAACTATTGAAATCATTTCTTTTATACATTAAACAATAAATAATGAAATTTACTGAAATAATAATGGTGTTTTTAACAAATCTAAATACCGAATAATCCCATAATCACCTCAGAACCAGGTGTCATAAGTGCATGAGCTATTTCTAGGAAAATCAAATGAAGTACAATAACTGTTCAAAATACAAATTGGACAGAAGGTAAATACTATACACTGAAAGAGACTATGCCGGCTGCGGGTCGCCTCGAGAGATGCAGCTCACCTAAGTCTCTATATCATTCATGCTGCCACGCCCATTAGGGCTCTAGAGGTACATGTGCCTGTGTAACAAAAATGCACAACAAGTATAGCATGAGTACAGAAAATAACGTATACTTAGTAAGTATCTCGTCTAATCTCGAAGAAGTACAGATGAGAGGTCGACTTCGACACTTACTAGTGGTTCAATAATGACACACCAATAATATAATAAATCAAATATTTTTACAAAAAAGGGGTTAAGTCAATAGAATGAACCAGGTAAAAAATTCTTTCTATTATAGGAAATTCCCAAATTCTTTTTCATCAATTATACATTTATCTCAGGTCAGGGAGAATAAATATCAACATTTATAAATTTCAATGCAGACATTACAAGCTTGCGCAAATCATGCCGAGGACGTATGGCTCGATCCAACAATATTTAATCTGTGCATCGCCAGAAGGTCGAATGGCGCGAAGCATAGATGCATCTATTATCCCGCTCGCGAATCATATATGCAATGCGGTCAAAGATAAATAAACACACCAAACAGTCAATCAATAATTCATCAGGGAAACAATTATCCAGTAAAAGGCAATCTCTCTTTTTAAAAATCAAGAAACGATGTCTAGTTTTTAGAAATTCATTTGCACATTTAATATGTTTTTAGGCATTTCAAATTAGAAACAAGACTACAAATATTACAAATAAAGCATGCCTTAGGGTCCTGGACTACACTGACTTAAGCATAATAGTATCTACGTATGGACTCTCGTCACCTCGTACGCACGTAGCCCCCAAAAATAGAAGTACATATCAAATTAATTCACCTATGGGGATAACTCCCTCTTACAAGGTTAAAAAGGAGATTCACCTCGCTCCGAAGTTCCATAACGGGCATTTGACGACCTTCTGAAGACTCAAATTGATACACAACACTCCAAAACTAGCAAATAAATACGTAAACCCATTAATACATGTTCAATTACTCATAATAATCCAATTTATAACAATTTCTGACCCCAATAGAAAGGTTGACAAAAATTTCCTTGGGCCCATGTGCCCGGATTCCAATATTTTTCAAAGATAATGTTTTCCCATAACCTCACAAACTCAAATATATAATTTACTCTCAATTTTATGTCCAAAATCGTGGTCAAAATCCAAAATACCAATTTTCTAGGTTTTCTCTCAAATCCCAAGTTTCTATCAATTTTCATGCTTATATATATATATATATAAAAAATATTTAACTCAAAACTAGCATAAACCACTTATCTCAAGCTTGGTGGTGAAAATAGCACTCCCAAGTTGCTCCAAATCGGCTCACATGGAGGGAAAATGGTGAAAATGAGCCAAACCCTCATTTTTAAAAGAACACACTACCCAACCCGTTTATCGCATCTGCGGCGCATAGACCGCTCATGCGGCCCCTCTTCTACGGCGCATGTGCTGCTTCTGTTGTCCCAAGCTCATGTCTAAAAATCTGCTTCTGCGGTCTCCTCAGCGCATATACGCACTCGCATCTGCGGGTAAAGTTTCGCACCTACGGTCACTACCCTTCTTCGCCCAAGCCACATTTGTGACCCCATGGCCGCTTCTGCGGCTCTGCACCTGCGGCCAAAACCTCGCAGGTGCAGTTACACCAGATATTAGCTGCCTCAATTCTTTCTCAAATTCCAAAATTGATCCGTTAGCCATCCGGAATCTATCCGAGGCCTCCGGGACCCCAACCAATCATAACAACCAGTCCCAAATATAATGTGGACCTGTATCAAGGCCTCAAATCATATCAAAAAATGTTGAAATCACGAATCATAACCCAATTCGAGCATTATGAACTTTAGAACGTCAAACTTCTACATTCGATGCCGAAACCTATCAAATCATGTCCGATTGACCTCAAATTTTGCACACAAGTCATTTTCAACATTACAGACCTACTACAACTTCCGAAATCGAGATACGACCCCAATATCAAAAAGTCCAATTCGGGCCAAACTTCTCAAAAACCTTCAAATTTCTAACTTTTGCCAAATGACTCTAAAATGAGCTACGGACCTCCAAATATACTTCCTATCATGCTCCCAACACCAGAATCACCATACGGAGCTATTCCCAACTCAGAATCGCAAACGGACTTGGATAACACTGAAATCCACTTCATCCTAGACTTATGGAATTCTTCCAAAATGCTAACTTTCACAATAGGCGTCGAAACGCTCCCAGGTCATTCAAAACCCAATCCGGACATACGTCCAAGCCCAAAATCATCATACGATCCTGCTGGAACCTTAAATACTGATTTTGAGGTCGTTTAATTAAAATTCCAATTCTTGCTAATTTCTCAAACTTAAAGCTTCTGAAATGAGAATTCTCTTTCCAAATCAACTCCGAACTTTCGAGAATTCAATTCCGATCATGCGTACCTATCATAATACCTGATATGAAGCTGTTCATGGCCTCAAATTTCCAAACGACGTGGTAGAACTCAAAAAGACTAGTTGGGTCGTTACAGCTTTGCTACATGCTATTTGTTCGAAAAGGCCTATCGATATAGGCAACATCATCAATAAACAACTCATACCATGTAGGTATGGTACATCTGTTGGAACTCTTTGGTTTCCTTCTACCATGACTAAACTACTTGAGAGTGTCGAAATTATGTCTAATCCTAATTCAATAGTTGCTTTCGCAAAAATGATTGATAAAAAGTTTTGGTCAAAGAGTCATTCAACTGTTGGCCCATTGAAAGAAGGGGAGGAAAATTCTTATGAAAAAAGAGAAAGCAAACTATTATTTTTCAAAGTGGAATTAGGCAGATTATGAATTTATTAGCTAGAAAATTTGCGCCTATGGAGAAACAAGTTAATGAGATAAAGAAAAAAGTAGAGGAGATAAAAAAGAAATGAGTGTTAAAGCTGATGGAGTTAAGGAAGACTTGAAACAATGCGACATGTTCAAATACAGGATATCATTTACAAACTCTTCAATGATTTACGACAATTCAAGCCTTTTGCCGAGATTGGCCTGGTTTTTGCATTACAATGAGCTTATTCAATTCCCACCATTGTAGTTTATGGATCCATATTCATGTCCTATTCCAAAGTTTTATTCATCTGAAGAACTACAAGCTATGACACAACAATTACCACCTCTACCACCCATAGAAAACCAACCACCACCACCTCCACCTGTCCCAACACCAATTATTTCAAATCATGGTAGTGAAAATTTATCACATTTAATTGATCTTGCTACTATTTTTTCCGGATATACTCCTCTATCTATAAAAATGTTGGAGAGCCAAGTAGGATGGAACCAAATTCACAAAGTGAGATGGTAAAGAAGCCTAGAATAGGGGCAGGTGAATTTTCAAAAAATTGGATACATTTTCCGATTACGGAACATGGTTCCTTGCAGCTAAGAGAGGAGAATTATTTTGTTGGTGATAATGTAGGAGGAACAAATAGCTTCACAATGATATTTAATTCAGGAGGATGAAAGTTTTAAGTGTTGGGGGTTCGATATTTTGGACAAAGAATATGGACAGTTCATGTTACATCCCTTACCTTTCTACAGAGGATTTGAGATACTATTTTTAGTAACTACAACTGTTAATATGAGACGGAGGAAGTATACTAACTTGAATGAAAGACCTCTTATCTATTGAGACTTTCAAAAATAGATCCTACATTCTTCATATCTCGATGTTAGCAAAATAATAAAAATAGAAATTTATTACGAAAGTCTCAATTTTATTTGGTAACCTCTTTACCCTCATGCGAGCTCTAAGCCATACACGTGATTTACTACATTCATGATTGCATCAATCTTTGATAAGGAATTGTGTCAACTGAACCAAGAAATATTTATAAAATACATAAAATTCAGTAATATTGTAATAAAGTTGATAAAACAACCTTGATATAGTTAGATACATTTTAATATGGTATTTATAGTGAGAGAAATATTTTTGTAAAAAGTTTGAAAAATATGACTTTATATAGTTATTAATATTTTTACTTTCAAATATATTTTAAATTATACACATAATATGAGAAAAGTTTATGAGATTTTGTTTATTGTAAAGATATAAATTATTTTTTTCTCATAAAAAAAAGGTTATCTTTTTACCATTTTAAGAATTAAGCATACAAAATTTTTTACTCTTTATATGATATTAGGAAAATTAGAAGTTAAGAAAATATGTGCTTTATTTTTTAACTTGGATATTTTAATAAAATAATAATGTATGCATTAATTTTATATGGTACCATGTGACCATGATAATAAAGTATATTATAGTAAGGTGTATGAAGTGTATTAAAAATGAGCAGTATTTTAAGTAATTTAGGATAATTTTTAATTACATGGATAATTGGTTAATTATCGGGTAACGGATCATTACTTAATTGATTAATTCAATGTTTTGGATAAGCTCACCCCACCCCCACGTGGCAGCACCCCTTAAAGCATATGTATGACTCTTTAAGTCAGTACATTAGGTGGCAAAGTTTATGAACTTCAAGCTTTGTAGGTTAAGACTTTGCGGTGTTGTTGTCTTTGAGAATGATGTTTCAGCTCAGAAAAATCTCATCAAAGAGGAGACTCTTGATGGGTATACTTATATATTCTCTTCACCGTATCAATCCATTCTTAATCAAAAGTATTAATTCGTTAAGGACTGCATCAATGAGAGAAAATGAGGTACAAGGTGGTGATGCCGATTCTATCATGTCTTGGTAACAGTAATTGATTGATTGAAATCCTTATGGGGGAGGATTATGAGACAGTTGAATCTTCATTTATATTGGAGGTAGAATTGATCCTACATAATGTTTGCATTTATCTGAAGACAAATGCACAAATGAAAGCCAATGTCCTGGATTCCGGAGTGTGTGTCCTACTTGTTCTGGTTGGCTGTTGTATTTTTTTCTACTTCGATCCACCGTTGCGTATTATCGCATCAACGGTGTTAGAAGAATTGTTAAGATAATCGGTTCAGGTATATTAAGGTCACCCCTTCTTTCTTCTTGGCATAATCCAAATAATACAAATGAAACTAGCAAAATACCCAACTTTCATAAATGACTCTATTCATAGATATCCTAGAGGTATCTATATTTTTGATCCCCCACGTGAATTATTATTATATCTTCTGTTCATGGTCTCAGAAAAATACGTATTTGATAAAGTTGTACCGACAAACATATTACTTTTATGACATTCCGAGAAGTCTTATTAACGTATTTCTTATGCATTTCATGTATTTAAGCATGTACATTGGCACATGAACAGATGGCGTGGGGTATGGGAAAAGGTTACGGCGTTATATATGCACCACCACTTGATCAGCTGGTATACATTGATGATTTGCCCATAGTAGCCAAGATGATATGATGGGATGCCCTCAGAGGTTTGATGATGTTATGTACGTACAGACCTATGCATTACATGACATTTATATGCATGACATTATAAATATTTCATGATTTACACAGCTTCCAGACTTACAGGTTGAGTTCTTTACTCCATATTTCTTATATATCCTTTATATACTGATTTACATGCCTTACATACTTATGTAACGATCCGACCGGTCGTTTTGAGATTTTGCACTTTGATCGCCAATTCTCGAGCATGACTTGCCACGTGTAATGCATTATGACTGATGTAGATCGTTGATTTTGGTTTTCAGGAAAAACGGGATGAATTTGAAAGAATAGTCTCAGTTGAAACCCTTGAATTTGAAAGGTTTGACCATGAGTTTGTTTATTTGTATATGAGTTCGAATTAGAAGTTTTATGATTCTGCTAGCTCTGTTAGGTGATTTATGACTTAAGAGCGCAATCGGAATGTATTTTGAAAGTTCGTGGAAGGATTTGGCTTTAATTGGCAAGGTTAGTATTTTGGCGAATTCCGGTGGATAAGTGAGATTTTGATCCGAAGGTCAGAATGAAATTCCAAGAGTTGCTGTATTTTCTTTATGTCATTTTTGATGTGTGTGCAAAATTTCAGGTTATTCGGACGTCGTTTAGTCAGGTTTTTGATCGAAAGTGTATTTCGGAAGGTTTTGAAAAACTTAGGCTTGAATTTGATGAGTTTTGAGTAATTTGATGTTGTTTGAGGTATTTTGATGATTGGAACAGGTTTGGATGATGTTCTAGGATGTGTTGGTACTTTTAGTTGAGGTCTCGGGGGCCTCGGGGCGATTTCGGATGGCTAACGGGAGGTTTTAAAACTTGGAAATATTGCAGAAAAACAATTGCAGGTTAGTTGCAGGCATTTTGGCCTTCGCGTTCGTGAAGGGGTGGTCTCGCGCTCGCGAACGGCCTGGGTTCGTAAGAATCGCATTCGAGAGGTTCTATGACGCGTTCGCAAAGGTTTGAGTGAGGCTGCATCGTGTTCGCGAGTGCGGATACGCGATCACGAAAGAGATTCTGGAGCTGATGGTCAATGTTCATCGCGTTCGCGAAGTTCAACTATGGAAAGTACTGCGTTCATGACTGGCATGTCGCGTTCGCGTAAGGTAAAAGATGGTAAGCGTAATTTTGCACTACGCGTTCGTGAGAGATGGACCGCGTTCGCGACGAAGGCTTTTAAAGCCTGGGCAGAATGTTTTAATAACTTTTGTCTGCGATATTGGAGCTAACTTTCACCATTTTAGGCGATTTTGGGGCTTTTTGAGGGAAATTGAAGAGGGATTCAAGAAATAACACATGGAGGTAAGATTTTTGAACTAAAAACACGATTATATTGTGAAATTAACCTTGGAATTCATGGGAACTTGGCTAAAATTGGAAGAACTAGGGCTTGGATTTCTAAATTTTAAATTGGAATTTGATGGGTCATTTGAGCTCGGATTTGAGAGTTCTTGGTATGTATGGACTCGTGGCGAGATAAGGAACCCGTTAATGTGAAAATTTTTGAGTTTCGAGAAGTAAGCCCGGGGCTCGAATTTTGCCAATTTCGACATTTTTGCTATTTTTCGATTCTTTTTGATTGGGTTATGTTCCCTTAGCCTATTGTGACGTATTCGTTGTGGTTTTGATCAGATCCGACGTGCGAGGAGGCCGATTTGAGAGGAAAGGGAATAGTGAGCTAGAGTTTTGACTGGCTTGAGGTGAGTAATGATTGTAAATGATATCATGAGAGTTTGAAACCCCGAATTGCTCACTGTAGTGCTATATTGAGGTGACTTGCACGCCGGATAGCGACCGTGGGGTAGAGCACCGTTGGAGGATTGTGACTTGGTCCTCCCGATTGATGATTTTACCGCGCATTTGACTGAAACTTATTTGTTATTATCATGATTTGGGCTGATTGCCATGTTTGGGCTGATTGCCATATTTGGGCTTCGTGCCAATTATTGAACCCTTCGGGGATTTTTATCAGTGTTTCCTCACTATTTTGACGTATTATTTTAACTCAGTCCTGTTGATATCTACTGTTTTACAAACTCAGCCAATTTTACTCAGATTTAAAACTTAAATGATATTTTGGGCTGAGAACTACTGTTTTACAAATGCCCGAGGGACTTGTGATGATTTTTGGACTGAGTGAGGCCGAGGACCATATGTGAGGATATGCTAAGTGGTATGAGGCCGAGGGCCTGAGATACTTTATATGCCACGAGGTGGCTTGGGTGATGTGAGGCCGAGTGCAAAGTGATGTGAGGCCGAGTGCCGAGTGATGATGAGGCCGAGTGCCGAGTGATGATGCCACGAGGTGACTTGATATTGCGCTTGGGCCGTAAGGGGCCCTCCCGGAGTCTTCACACCTCCAGTGAGCGCCGTCGACGATATATGGATCGGGCTGTATGCCGCAGTGAGATGTGGATCGGGTTGCACGCCGCAGCGGTTACTATATGATTCTATTCTGAGAGTGATCTGAGAGAGATAGCCCGAGGGGCTGAGAGTGTTCTGAGAGTGAACCTGAGAGGCTGGTACTGTTTGAGATATTGTCTGATGGGTGAACTTTTATGTGCTCATCTTGCATATTTACTTGCCTTTTTACTAGTTATACTGTGGTATTGTGCCCGAGGGGCGGATCTTCTGTGCTTATCGGCACTAACTTTTTTGAAATCACTTTGTAGCTGTTGAAAAGATCATTTTCAAAAGAGATTTAAACTGAGCCAAGATATTTCTAAAGATTTCACAGCTTCACTATTTTCTCAAAGGATTGTACCCTGCTTCTGTACAGCATGTTGGTTGTCTTACGTAATTTCTTACTGCTCACTGAGTTGGAGTACTCACTTTACTCCCTGCACCTCGTGTGTAGATGCAGGTATCTATTCACCCTGTAGCGGGTTTTGGCTAATCAGAGGCAGAGTTATATGAGTTAAGAAGGTGGATGTCAGCGTTCGCAGCACCGTTTTACTCTCTTTTATTCATTTTTTCGGCATCGTATATTTTAGTCCTTGTCGTTGGATTTACACTCTGATAGAT
This sequence comes from Nicotiana glauca, assembly GCA_026770625.1. Classification (NCBI taxonomy): domain Eukaryota; kingdom Viridiplantae; phylum Streptophyta; class Magnoliopsida; order Solanales; family Solanaceae; genus Nicotiana; species Nicotiana glauca. The sequence continues at coordinate 113,412 of MU764009.1, read as the reverse complement.
GCTCTCGACTTGTGACACCCCGATTAGGGCTGTGTTGGGTTGTATTTTCGCTAATTAATATTATTAAGTCATATTTAAGTTATTTATTCATGTTTAACTATTTCTGAAAAGACGAGTTGGGTTAGTTGGCTGGACTCGTCTTCACGAGAAGTGCCATCACGACCAGTGCGGGGTTTGGTTCATGAGAACTCGATACATTATTCGTACTGACATCCTTTTGTTAGGGACGTTGCATTCATGCCTGCAGGTATATATAATCACTTTGACGAGCCCTCATAGTAGACTAGATTGATATTCAGTAAAGGATCGGTAAGACTTCACCTCATTCGGAGTGAAGTCGAGTCTACGAGTCATCGTGTCAGAGTTTTGCTACAGACTTATGGGTAGGCCATCACCCTATCCCATTTTATGTCAAATAATCTTAGACGCTGTTTAGACAAAGGTTCATTTTGTACGGTATGTCAGAGGCCTTGCCGGCCCATATGTATTCATGTTTTAAGAACGATAATTTATTGATACAGTGTTGCACACTTATAGTTTTGCATTACAAGTTGTGGTCATGTTGGAGCACAATAGTTACAGAAGGAATAAGTCCAGCTAATCGACCTATGTACGTTCTCGTTTTGATTGAACGAACATAAGTTACAGAGTGGCGTGACAGTTCATGCCTCCCAAGTTCGAGGCGTGACAGTTCATGCCTTTTACTGTTTAGCCTATATGGTATTAGGCTATGATGGTTGTTGTTATTAGTGTCATCTCTCTTTTGTTTTATTGTTAAAAGAATTCTGAGAAGTTTTTGGACATATATATGTATGTATATATGATACACACACACACACACACACACACACATATATATGTATGTATGTATGTATGTATGTATGTATGTATGTATGTATGTATGTATGTATGTATGTATGTAAGTATGTATATATGTATGTATGTATATATGTATGTATGGATGGATGTATGTATGTATGTATGTATTATTTTGTTAGTAGTAAATATTGAAGTGTAGTTGCCGTACTATTATATGCACTTTATCCTAATTTTAGCTATTTTGTTTGGACTTTGCTGCTCTAATATATTGATAACATATTATCCTAATTTATTTTGGTTAGTATTGAAGAAAGAAACATGTTATAAAGCTGGATGCTTAAGCAACAAAGCACTCTTCAATGCTTGAGTGGTACTTATCAAATTCAATAGTTAAATAACCACAAAAAAAAAGTTTTAATTTTCGTAAATAAAGTACTATTCATATATAATTTTCTTTGATGGATTATCGTTTTACTGTAGGTATTAAGTTCAGAAAATAAGATTTCTTCATTTTTTAAATATTAACTATTTCCTTCTTGAATCACATAATTTTCATATTTATTATTCCAATTTTATGAAAGCAAGGATTTGCATCTTTAACTCAAGAAATCATTGTAATTGAGAAGAGTTATGAACATCAACAGGTAGATTCAGTACTTCTTTACTAGAACTTGCTCAGAATATTTGTCAAGGCAAAATAATAGTTGACACTAATTTCTAAAAAAATTGGGCTTTCTTTAATTTCTTCTTTTTGGCCTGAAAATGCAACCAAAACAAAAAAAAATATGTATCCCTAGTACCCAACTTTGAAGCCTGTAAAGCATTCTTTCTTGTCACACTACAATCTAAACCAGTAAATTATAGGTACCCATGTATATGTAGTTACTTCTTCCTAATTATTTCTCGTCAGTTGAGAATTCAAAGATGAAGCTTATAAAAAAAATTATTTAGCGGTAGAAAAGGCAAAGAAGTAGTATACATATAGATTCTTCATATATAGAGAAAACTCTATCATATAGAAAGTATTGTTTAAAAGAAATGAAGATGTCACGACCTGAATTGTTCACCATCGGGATTGTGATGGCGCCTAACATCGCACTCCATAGGCACACCAACGTTAGAGTTATATTACCTTTTATAGTTTACAATGAATAAAACTAAATAAAATTGAAATGCATGCGGGAACACATAATTTACTAGTCATTCATATACTATTATGAAATACCGCAATTGTTATTACCTAGAAACTGATGTTAAAACCCACAAACATTCTATGAATAACTACAAATATGGTTTTGAAAGAAAAATACATCTATCTCGAAAGAAGATAAAATAGAAATAAGAAAAACATAGGAGAGGACGCCAGCCTGTGGACCCCTGCAAGACTACCTTGAGCATCGTGGATGAATGCCTTTAACCGGCCTCTCGATCAGCCACAACCAGCTCCAAAATCTGCACAGAAAGTGCAGAATGCAGTATCAATACAACCGACCCCATGTACTGATATATGCGGGGCGTATACAATAAAACCTGCAACAATATATAATAAAGCAAAAAGAAAAATGGAATGAATTGGAATAGTAATTTGTAACAAAGTAACTACAGAACCCAACCATCATGCCAGTACTCAGCTATAACCAATCCTTAAGAGAGTTAAAATACTACAGGAATAATTTACAGCACAAGAAGGATACATAAACAACAAATGATGTTGTGCGTATCCCGATCCCACCCTATAATCAGTAATAATATGAATATTCACCTTTATTACTCCTTGTTGCGGCGTAGAACCAGATCCCACCAGTCCACCCTTATTGCTCCTCAATATATCACCCTTATTTCTCCTGTTATAGTGTACAACCCGATCCCACATGTCCACTCTTATTACTCCTTATTGCGGCACGTAACCCGATCCCACCAGAAAATCACATTTCACCCTTATTCCTGCCATTGTGGCATGTAAACCAATTCCACCATATTAGTACAAACAAAAGATAAGGACAAGTGTTTCACAGTTTAAATCAAACCCTCTACAATAATTATGCCTCAAACCAAACCAAACAGAAACTTATACAATTGTAAAATCTCATCAATTATTAGTATACAGCGAGACCAACCAACATGTATCATGAAACACCAATAAACCAACTTAAACCAATAATATAATACAATAAAACTACAGAACAATTAATACCTTCAATAAAGAAAACAACATCTATTAAGAAGCAATTTAACATGGAAGCATCAACAAATATATATACGTTAAGGCGGGAAAACAATATGTTAGGAACGGGAAGGAAACAGGCTAAACAGAAAATTTTGCGGCGCATAGGTACTCGTCACCAAACCTATATGCCACGCACATGGAATTTCACATAGCAATTAAGTCGTGGATCCCTAGTTCCTCGAGTCAAAGTTAGACCAAACACTTACCTCAATCCAATAGACAATTCAAAGCACAATTACCGTTTTATCTGTTGATTCCACCTCCAATCTACTCATATCTAGTCATAATTAACTTAATAACAACAATTTCCGCTAAAGAAACCGAATCCAATGCAAAATTATAAGTTTCCTAATATTTTCCCCCAAAAGTAAAAAAATCGAACCCATGCCCGCTTGGTCAAAACTCAAAATTCGGACCAAAACCTGATTACCCATTCACCCGCGAGCCCGGATATACAATTGGTTTTTGAATATGACCTTAATTTGAGGTCCAAATCACTAAATTTCGAAATTCCAAAGTACTATCCAAAAATCCCCAATTCCACCATGAAAACCCCTAGATTCTAGGATGAAATATTGTAAAAAGATGAAATAGATTGAAAGAAATGAGTTAATAATCATTTACCTATGATTTGGGGAAGAACTAGCCCTTGGAAAATTGCCTATTGAAGTTTAGGTTTTGAAAAATGGAAAAATGAATGAGAAATCCCGTCCAAGTCCAAAGTTATCAGTTGCAGATGTCGCATTTGCGACCTGAGCTTTGAAAATGTGAAGCTTGCAAATACGAAGAAGTTATCGAAAATGCAAAGCCCTCCACAGTCCTGCTTCCTTCACAAATGCGAAGGAATGTTCGCAATTGTAAACATGAACCTCCGCAAAGCGATGAAAGGATCGCATTTGCGATCACTGCCCCTTCCCACTTCACTTCGCAAATGCTAAGAAGTGCAATTGCGATAACTGCTGGCCCAACTGTCCTTCGTAAATGCTATTAAGGCCTCGCAAATGAGGAACCTATGATGTTCGTAATTGCGATGCCTGATCTCACAAATGCAAGATCAGAGGCCTACAACCGGTTCAACTATACCAGCAAAATTTCCTAAGTCCAAATTCACTCCGTAGCCTATCTAAAATTCACCCGAGCCCTCGGGGCTCCACACCAAACATGCACACAAGTCTTGAAACATCATATGAACTTTCTCGGGCGATCAAATTGCTAAAATAATATCTACAACTATGAATCTAGCACCAAATTGCATGAAATTTTCAAAAAAAGTTTCAAGATTTCTAACTTTTCAACCAAAGATCCGAATCACGTCAAATCTTCTCCATTTTCACCATATTTCACACACCTGACTTAAATATCATCATATCCTTATACCGAGATATGTAACCAAAATATGGACCCGATACCAACGAGATCAACTATTAGCTAATTTCTCAAAACCATTATAATTTCAGTTTAATAATTTTTATCAAAAATTCATTTCTCCCTCAGAATTCGATTTCGGGCATACCCCCAGGTCCCATATTTTACTATGTATGTAATGACCCTACCGGTCATTTTGAGCTCTAGCACGTCGTTTGGTGGTTTGAGGCCATGAACAACTTCACTTTAGGTGTTATGACTTGTACGCATGGTCAGAATTGAATTTCGGGAAGTTCAGAGTTTATTTGGAAAGAGAATTGTCATTTGAGAAGCTTTAAGTTGAACAAATTGAAAAGGATTTGCATTTTTGAAAATGACCTCGAAATTGGCATTCGAAGGTTCTATCATGCTCTTATGAAGATTTCGGACTTAGGTGTATGTCCGAATTGGGTTTCGGAAGAACCGAGAACATTTTGGCACCTATTGTGGAAGTTAGCATTTTAGGAGAATTTCATAAGCTTGGGTTGAAGTGCATTTCAATGTTATCGATGTCTATTTGGGATTCCGAGTCTGGGAATAGCTCTGTATAGTTATTCTAGTATTGGGAGTGTGATCGGAAGTGGATTTGGAGGTCCATAGGTCATATTAGAGTCATTTGGCTAATGTTAAAAATTTGAAAATTTTGAGAAGTTTGACCAGAAGTGAAATTTTTTATATCGGGGTCGGATTCTGATTCCGCAAATTGGAGTAGGTACGTAATATCAAATATGACTTGTGTGCAAAATTTGAGGTCAATCGAACGTGATTTGATAGGTTTCGACATTGAATGTAAAAGTTTGAAGTTCTAAAGTTTATAAAGCTCAAATTGGGGCGTGATTCATAATTCCGACGTTGTTTGATGCGATTTGAGGCCTCGAGCAGGTCCGCACCATATTTTGTGATTGGTTGGTATGATTCTTTGGGGTCCCGGGGGCCTCTGGTGGATTCCGAATGGTTAATGGATCAATTTCGGAACTTGAGGAAGAATTAATGAAGCTGATATCTGGTGTAATCGCACCGGTGAGGTTTTGGCCACAGGTGCAGAGCTGTAGAAGCGGAAGGGCAATGACCACATGTGCGGAACTTTACCCGCAGATGCGGGTGTGCATCTGTGTTTAGGAGACCACAGAAGCGAATTGTTGGACCTGAACCTGGGATTGCAGAAGCGCACATGGGCCGTAGAAGCGGGGCCGCAGGAGCTGTCTATGTACCGTAGGTGGGAGAAGCGGGTTGGGCAGTGTGTTCTTTTAAGAATGAGGGTTTAACTCATTTTCCCTATTTTTACTCCTTGGGAGCTGATTTGGAGCAACTTGGGAGTGCCATTTTCACCACCAAGCTTGAGGTAAGTGGTTTATGCTAGTTTTGAGTTAAATATATTGATTATGTTTATATTTTAGCATGAAAATTGGTAGAAACTGGAGTTTTGAGGGAAAACCTAGAAAATTGATATTTTTGGATTTTGACCACGATTTTGTATATAAAATTGAGAGTAAATTATGTGTTTGAGTTTGTGAGGTTACGGGCAAACTTTATCTTCGAAATTTTTTGGAATTCGAGCACGTAGGCTAAAGGGAATTATTGTCAACATTTCGATCGGGATTAGAAATTATTATAAATTGGATTATTATGAGTAATTGAACATGTATTAACGGATTTACATAATTATTGGCCAGTTTTGGAATGTTATGCAACAAATTGAGTCATTGGAAAGGCGTAGAGTGCTGGTTATGGAACTTCGGAGTGAGGTGAGTCTCCTTTCTAACCTTGTAAGAGGGAATTGTCCCTATAGGTAAATTAATTGGATATGTACTTCTATTTGTGGGGGTAGCTACTATTATGCATAATTCCGGGTAGTCTAGGACCCAAGAGAATGTTTACTTATAATATTTGAAATCTTGTTGTCAATTTGAAATGCTTAAAACATATTGAATGGGTAAATGAATTTTTCTAAAAACTAGATATCGTTTCTTGACTTTTAAAAAGAGAGATTTCCTTTTATTGGATAATTGATTCCCTGATAATTTCTTGATTGACTGTTTGGAGTGTTTATTTAAATTTGGCTGCGTTGCATGGATGATTCGCAAGCGGGGTAATAGATGCATCTATGGTTCATGCCATTTGACCCTCTGGTAGTGCATATTTTAAATATTATTGGATTGGGCCGTACGACCTCGACATGATTTGCGCATGCTTGTAATGTTTGCCTTGAAATTTATAAATGGTGATATTTGTTCTCCTTGGCCTTGGATAAATGTATAAATAATGAAAAGGAATTTGAGAATTTCCTATAAAAGAAATAATTTATTATTTGCTTCATTCTATTGAGTTACAACCGTGTTTATAAAATCTTTGATTTATTATATTATTGGTGTATAATTATTAGACCACTAGTAAGTGTCAAAGTGGACCACTCGTCGCTACTTCTTCGAGATTAAGAGGGATACTTACTGAGTACATGTTGTTTTTGTATTCATGCTGCAATTGCTATGCATTTTTGTTGCACATGCACATGTATCTCTAGTGGCCGCATGGGCATAGCGGCATGGTTGATATGGAGAGTTAGGCGAGCTGCACTTCTCGAGACGACCCGCAACCAGCAGAGTCTCTTTTAGAGTACTGTATTGTATTTTCTCTACTGTCCAATTTGTATTTCGGATGGTTATTATACAATATTGTTTCCTAGAAATTGCTCGTGCACTTGTGATACCGGGTTCTAGGATGTCTATGTGATTATTCAGTATTTTAAAATTGTTAGTGATATCATTATCTAGTTAGTGAAAATTATTATTTATTGTGTAAATGTATAAAAGAAGTGATTTCAGAAATATTTCAAAAGAGAAATTACTAGTTATTCGGTATTGGCTTGCCTAAAAATAGTGTTCGGCACCATCATGATCCTTAGTGGATTTTGGGTTATGACAATATGGTATCAGAGCACTAGGTTCCCTTGGGTCTCACGAGTCATGAGCAACTCTAGTAGAGTCTCGTTGATCGGTGCAAAGACGTTTGTACTTATCTTTGAGAGGCTACAAGGCTGTTAGGAGCACTTCCCTTCTTGATTCCTTATCATGCAATTTGATTCCCTTTGAGGCTTATGCCTTCATTTCCTTTCCATTCAATCTTATGCAAAACACGAAGCGCTGGTCATGAATCTGCGAGTGAACAATTGCAATGGTACTACAAATATGGTGCGGGATGTTTCTCCCTGCGTGGTTGTTTGAGCTATTGTAGTTGCATTGTGGAGGGATATTCTATCATTTTAGCTCAGTTGTTGTACTTTCGAGAGCTTTGAGGTTATGCACAGGTTGCTATGATGCTTATGAACAGTTATGACGTAGTATCAATTAGAGGGTGGAATGCTTGCCTATGTGTCGGGGCAGTGGATGGCTTGAGAGTGGGGAGGTTTACTAAGTGAATGAATCAGAGATCCAGTATCTTATTTTCGACGGAAGAAAGGCAATCGGGCTAGGAATGTTCAGGTTTGGGTTGATGGAGTAACGAGAATTGGTATTTGCGAGCGTGGTAGAATTTTCATCTATGATGAAGTACCGTTGTCCTTTTTGAATGTACTAAGTTCACCGATATTATGATCTTCTATAATTCACCTTTGGAACGGGATACTGTGAGACATCATTGGAGAAGCGGCTGTCAGAGATCACGGGGTGCGGTGGTTAAGGATTGAATCGGTGTTTCTAATATCGATGACTTGGGAAGGATAATCTTTGGAAAGGTTTAGAGTTAATATCGGTCCGTTAGTTCAAGTGCTACTGAGATAGGTTTTGATCTAAGGCATCAGCCGAGCAGCAAAAGATGAGGAAGGACATGTGGGAAGTGTCTTGCGGTGGTAAAATTTCTAGAAGGACATGTGTAAGAAGCGAAAGTCGAGTAGTTGCTTAATGAAGAAGGGTTTGGCCAAAATGGGAGAGTGTTAGAATAGCGAATGGGTTTGTGGTAGGATGATGACACGCCCGGAGAAAAAATCTAGAGTGAGTTGGGATTCAGGGTGGACAGTGACTGGGTTTACAGAGTTGATTTCAAATATCGGCTATCATACGTTGGGAGATTTGATATGACAAGAAGGAGTTGATTGATATGAAGAAGGATACAACATAACTTTGAATTGGAAAGTATTGTCGCACATTTAGTTGATGTCCATAAGAAATGAATGGACTAGTGCAGTTGGTGAATGAGCACGGGCTCAGGGTGAGTTATTGATTTCGTAGTGATTGAACCCCGTGCAGTAATGTTGGAAGATATTGGCATGTAATTCGCATAGGTGGGTTATCTCCTATGAGCAGATCAACGATCGCATGGTTGGCGAAGCTTCTGCAAAGAATCCTACTAGCTATCTAGTAGGAAGTCGAATATATGAATGTTGCGAGAGATTTAGAGTGTTCATAAAATGCTAACAGAAGGATTTCGAGGAATTTGGCGGTTGATTGCGCTAGTGTACGTCAATGAGAGATAAAGAATGTTGGTGGGTTCCACAGTTGTGTAATAGTAGCTCCAAGCTAAGTGGGAGAGTGCCACGGCCTATGTTGGGTTGCATGGTTAACAACTTGTGAGGTTTCTGGCTATCGGCATAAGGGCGAGTTATTTCAACTAAGGGAAAAGAATATAAGTGGTAATTTGAGCAAATGGTTAGAGAGATGTATGCCATAAATGACCTTATCAATTATGTTTAGGCTTGGGGAAGGTTCATGATTTATGGTTCGTGTAGATGCGGGTGCTTCATTAAGAGGGTGTTCATGTGCTAGAAGAGTCTTGTTGATAATATTCAGGACCAATTCAAGGTGGGTGACTCTTAATAACGGTCCTAGTGGATTCATAGGTTAAGGCATGGCGCCTAAGGATTTCGAGTCCATAAGTATGGTTCAGAATTGAGCTTTCGGATTATAAAAAGAGGCTCGGAAGGTTCTATGAGTCTTCGGTGTGTAGTATAACTTTTGGAGGAATGAAAGGGAATGACTTCGGATTTGCAAAGGGATTTTCAAAATGGGAATATCAGATGAAGATGCGAATATGCGCACAAGGAGGGAATGAGATGATTTGTGGGATTTGAGACAGTATAGTCTCGTGATAAAGATCACTTGGGAGGAGTGTAGATTGAGTTCGTTAGGTGTTGAATGGAGTTATTGTTGTTTCTAAAGCGATTAAGGATAAATTAGAAGAATTTAGATTGGTTAGACATGGTTGAATTGGCATATTAGTGGTAGTGGTCAGTTCCTTTAGCGTGATTGAGTTGTGCCGGTGATTTGTGACGATACGTGCAAGGATTGACGACCTCCACAACTGATTTTATTAAGAAATATTCTAGTGATATGTCCCTGTTAGGTGTAGGCGGATCCCAGAAGGGCTATGGTTTCTTAGACCACTACTTAGAGATTTGCATATTCTACGGTTATGAGAATTCACATATGTGTCGCTATGGTTCTCCTGAAATGAGTTAAGTGAAAAGATTCTATATGATGAATTATTAATCTATTAGTGGTTCTGGAGTTATGAATAAAATCTTATACTATCGCATATTGGCATGTTGGATGCAGTGAGTGGTATGAAATTTGAAAGTGAGGATCAACGTTGTGGTTTAGTGTTGGCAAGGATGTCACAAGCTTGGATGAGCAGGAATTGGATTTGAATGTTTAGAGTATACTGGTATGGTCTTTGGTGTCACCTGAGGTTAGTATTTTGTGAAAGAGGCTTTACAACCTCGTTATGGATTCTTGAATTGCTTTACAGCGTTAGTGTGGCCGGTGGTATGGATGTGCAAATGGGTTATCTGGTGCGAAAGGTCGTGGAAGCGTGTCTCACGAGGAGATTGTATAAATGTGACATGTAGTCAACTAATTGATTTGAAATTTGAACCAAGTACGGAGATTGTGGTAATGTCATTAATTTGAGAATTTATGCTTGAAAGGCACTCAGCTTATTGGGTTGTGCACCATGAAGCTTTACTCCGATTATGATGGTTGTTCTTGTGAGTTATAGGAAAAGGGGTATTTACGGACCTTGGAAGGTTATTTGTCTAGTGCAGTGCGATCATAATTGTCTTGAGGTCTGTGGATGGATTTAAACATGAAGGTGAGCCCTATATCGGGCTGGATGTGTTCATTTCAGCAAAGCGCTCCTTATGGAGTAGTATTCGGATGCAGGATGTTATTTCATCGTCAGCTATTTCATGTAATGCTAAATTGCACCGTGTAAGTTGTGAAACGGCTTGATAAATTTCTTATGTATTGAGGTTCTGCTTAGCAATGGTGTTATGTGAGTAGGATGGCTGTTGTGATTCAGATTATATATAGCGCCTTAGTTGTGCTTGAATTTTGTAGCTTATGATGTTATCTGTCTCCCCAGGATGGTATTATGTACTTAGCGTACTTGCAACTGATATTTGATATTTAGTAATGATGAGCAATTTAGCTTGGTGTGTATCTCCTTATGTGAGTTGTATGTTATTTGGATCAGGTTGCATGCCACAACAGTGTGATGTTGAGTACAATTTTCTACATTCTATTTTGTATGTTTTGTTCTCATTTTTTTTCTGAGGGTTGGGTAGCCCCTTCCAAAGTTTATTTTCTTTATATATCACATTTGAATTGGTAGCATATTGGCACATTGTGGTAGTATATGATACCCTTGGTCATGACTGGAGTAGCTTGTTGCCTGAGCAATTTGTACTGGATGAGACAAGGATTGTTGGATCTAGGATCAGTGCGATCAGATTATAAGTATATTAAAAAAGAAATAACATTAGTTGGTTCAGAAGGAGGTAATGGTTCTTGTTATGAGTATAGACTCAATAGTTGGTCGACTCGATAGTTGGTATGAATTTTCACACGTCACTTCCATTGTGGCAGTATTGTAAGAGTTGGATCAAGACTTATACATGTCATGAGGTGCATTATGAGCATTAGATTTGGGAATGTCAGTTGTTATGATCAGAGAATGTTATTGTGGTCCATGAACGATGTGGTGCAGGGTGAGAATCCAGTAAAGGTATGCAGTCATGTTCTAGTACATCGCGTAGTGATTTATACGGTGTTCATATATTGGAAGCAGGCCTAGCAGAGCATTTCGGATGTTGAAATGGGGTTCTAAGGCTCTTTTGCCTAAATAAAAGATGGTATCTTTAGGTTTGATTGAGCTAATGTGCTCAACTGAGCTGTGGTAGCACGGGTAGGTGCTTAAGGTGTTAAACAGTGATTTCGTGCAGCTCCAGTGCATTTTTCAGCACATTCGAGGACGAACGTATGTTTAAGTGGGAGAGAATGCAACGACCCGATCGGTCGTTCTGAGCTCTAGCACGTCGTTCGGTGGTTTGAGGCCATGAACAACTTCACTTCAGGTATTATGACTTGTACCATGGTCGAAATTGAATTCCGGGAAATACGGAGTTGATTTGAAGAGAGAATTCTCATTTAGGAAGTTTTAAGTTGAAAGAATTGACAAGGATTTGGATTATTCAGTAATCGACTTCGAAGTGGGGATTCAAACGTTCTACTAGGTTTGTATGATGATTTCAGACTTAGGCGTATGTCCGGATCGGGTTTTGGAAGACCCAAGAATGTTTCGGTACCTCCTATGGAAGTTAGGATTTTGGGAGAATTCCATAAGCTTGGGTTGAAATGTATTTCAATGTTATCGATGTCCATTTGGGATTCCCAGTATGGGAATGGCTCCTTATGTTGATTCTGGTGTTGGGAGGGCAATCGGAAGTGGATTTGGAGGTCCGTAGGTCATTTTGGAGTGATTTCACTAAAGTTAGAAATTTGAAGGTTTTTAAGAAGTTTGAATGGAAGTGAACTTTTTGATATCGGGGTCGGATTTCGATTTCGGAAGTTGGAGTAGGTCCGTAATGTCAAATATGACTTGTGTGCAAAATTCGAGGTCAATCAGACATGATTTGATAGGTTTCGGTATCAAACGTAGAAGTTTGAAGTTCTGAAGTTCATAAAGCTGAAATTGGGGTATGATTCGTGATTTTGACATTGTTTGATGTGTTTTGAGGCCTCCAGCAGGACCGCATCATCTTTTGGGATTGGTTGGTATGAATGGTTGGGGTCCCCGGGGCCTCGAGTGGATTCCAAACGGTTAACGAATCAATTTTGGAACTTGAGGAAGAATTGAGGCAGTTGATATCTCGTGTAACCGCACCTGTGAGGTTTTGGCTACAGGTGCGGAGCCGTAGAAGCATCCATGGGGTCACAAATGCGGCTTGGGTGAAGAAGAACAGTGACCGTAGGAGCAGAACTTTACTCGCAGATGCAGGTGCACGTTTGCATTAAGGAGACCACAGAAGTGAATTATTGGGCCTGAGCCTGGGACTGCAGAAGTGGCAGCAGGGCCGCAGGAGTGGTCTATGCATTGCAGGTGCGAGAAGCGGGCTGGGAAATGTGTTGTTTTAAAAATGAGGGTTTGGCTCATTTTCACCATTTTTCTCCATGGGAGCCGATTTGGAGCAACTTGGGAGTGCTATTTTCACCACCAAGCTTGAGGTAAGTGGTTTATGCTAGTTTTGAGTTAAATACATTTATTATGTATAGATTTTAGCATTTAAATTGGTAGAAACTTGGGGTTTGAGGGAAAACATACAAAATTGATATTTTTGGATTTTGACCACGATTTTGGACATGAAATTGAGAGTAAATTATATATTTGAGTTCGTGAGGTTATATGAAAACATTATCTTCGAAAAATTTCGAAATCCGACACGTGGGTCCAAGGGCATTTTTGTCAACTTTTCAGTTGGGGTTAGAAATTGTTATAAATTGGATTATTATGAGTAATTGAACATGTATTAATGGGTTTACATAATTATTGGATGGTTTTGGAACATTGTGCATCGAATTGAGTCATTGAAAAGGCGTGAAGTGCCGGTCATGGAGCTTTAGAGCGAGGTGAGTTTCCTTTCTAATTTTGTAAGAGGGAATTATCCTCATAGGTGAATTAATTGAATATGTGCTTCTATTTGTGGGGGCACCGTACGCACGAAGTGACAAGAGTCGTACGTAGCTACTATTATGCTTAAGTCCGGGTAGTCTAGGATCTAAGAGCATGCATACTTGTAATATTTGAAATCTTATTGTCAATTTAAAATGCTTAAAACATATTGAACGAGTAAATAATTTTTTCTAAAAACTAGACATTATTTCTTTACTTTTAAAAGAGAGATTTCCTTTTATTGGATAATTGATTCCCTGATAATTTCTTGATTAATTGTTTGGAGTGTTTATTTAAATTTGATCGCGTCGCATAGATGATTTGCGAGCGGGTTAGTAGATGCATTTATGGTTCACGTTATTCAACCCTCTGGCAGTGCACAGTTTAAATATTGTTTGATCGGTCCGTACGACCTCGGCATGATTTGCGCATGCTTGTAATGTTTGCCTTGAAATTTATAAATGGTGATATTTGTTCTCCCTGACCTGATATAAATGTATAAATAATGAAAAGGAATTTGAGAATTTCCCATAAAAGAAAGAATTATTTATTTGCTTCATTCTATTGAGTTACAACCATGTTTATAAAATCTTTGATTTATTATATTATTGGTGTATCATTATTGGACCACTAGTAAGTGACGAAGTCGACCTCTCATCTCTATTTCTTCGAGATTAAGCGGGATACTTACTAAGTATACGTTGTTTTTGTACTTATGCTACACTTGCTGTGCATTTTTGTTGCACAGACACATGTACCTCTAGTGGCCTAGTGGGTATAGCAACATGGTTGATATGGAGACTTAGGTGAGATGCACTTCTCGAGACGGTCCACAGCCAGCATAGACTCTTTCAGAGTACTGTATTTTGTTTTCTCTACTTTGTACTATATTCTTTCCTAGAAATTGCTCATGCACTTGTGACATCGGGTTCTGGGATATCTGTGGGATTATTCAGTATTTTAAAATTTTTAGTGGTATCATTATCTATTCAGTGGAATTTATTATTTACTGTGTAAATGTATAAAAGAAGTGATTTCAGAAAATCTAACACGAGAAATTACTAGTTATTTGGTGATGGCTTGCTTGACAATGGTGTCCAACGCTATTACGATCCTTAGTGGATTTTGGGTCGTGATAATCCCTCCGGGACCGTAAAGACTCGGGTCTAGGTCTGTTTACTCAAAATATTGACCGAAGTCAACTAAAATTAACTTTTAAAGGGAAAAAAATATTATTTCTTAAAATTTTCAAGTAAAGGCTTTCCGAAATAGTGCTCGAACTGCACATACAAATCAAGGAGAGATAAAATGAGGTTTTAAAGGCCTCGGAACAAGGATTTGAGTTCTAAAATAGAAGATGACCCTTTGGGTCATCCTAGAAGAAGAGGAAATTTCTTAAAATTTAATAATATATATTGCTTCAGTAGCTTAAAAAAAGTCACTATACATATTGCTTTTATCCTACCAGTCTGAAACCTAACATTACGAACCGAAAAAGACCTAAAAGATTCCAGGAAATAGTGTTTAAACTACATCAGTGGCAATTTACATAATGATGAAGCCTATGAATAAAGAAGTACAAATGTTATTGATGGTGTCCATAAATTTATCAATTCTTAAGAGTCATAGGGAGAAGAATGCAAGTTCTTGCCAAACAAAGAAGGAATCACAAGAAAGGTAAATATTTTGTAAGGTTGAAAAGGTTAATTAGTTTAAGAAATGAGGAAATCTTTATCTTGAATAAATTTTCTCTGCACAAGGCAAACAATGATTTTTGAAGAGAGTTGTTAAAAAAAACAAAAAATTAATAATTGCTTTTTTTCCTTGGTGAAGAATAAAAGTTCAAGTATGAGGGAATGTGATGAATATAACTTTTTCATGTATTTTCATACGTATAAGTAAGGATTTTAAATAAACCATGAATAAATATATTCGATTCTTTTATATTTTCTAACAAGTTTTGCAAAGGAAAGATGAATTGAGGAAAGAGTACTACAAGCAAAATAAGGAGGAAAAAGAGAAATGCACGTAGTAAAACAAGAGTGAATCAAATTTTGAAGTCATAGAATGAAGTCTTGAAGTCACAACATCAAGACTTAATGTTTCAACATCATGTCAACTTTGCAATACATTTTCTATAAATAGGCACTTATAATGCATTGTAAGGAGGAGAGTCTTATGGAAGAAAATTAATCTTTGGTCTCCCTTTTTTGTCTTTAGTATTTTTTACTAGTTCTATTTTTTGTAGAAGAATAACACTTCTTCATAAGTTCTCTGTTTCTAAATTAGATTTTTCTTACTTCACAATAGAGTAATCTTTTCTTGTTGGGATTGTCACGACTCATTTTCATAATAGGTCATGATGGCGCCCGACGCCGTTGTCAGGCAAGCCAACGTGAAAATATAATTAAACATCATTTTTGCTTTTTTAACCCAAAATAAGTGTAACAAATTTCTCAATTTAAATTTAAGGCCAAAGGCGATCTATAATGTATAAAAATGATTATACAACCGAAAAATAGATGTCTACAATGTGTGTGCCAAGACCTGGTGTCACAAGCTACGGGCATGTAACGACCCGACCGATCGTTTTGAGCTTTGGTGCTTTGATCGCCAGTTCTCGGGCATGACTTGCCCCGTGTAATGTATTATGACTGATGTAGATCATTGATTTTGGTTTTCAGGAAAATTTGGAATGAATTTGAAAGAACAGTCTCAGTTGAAAGCTTTGAATTTGAAAGGTTTGACCAAGAGTTAACTTATTTGTATATGAGCTCGTATGTGATTTTCGATAATTCGAAACCCGGTAGCAGATGTTGATTTGCTAAGATGCGGAGTCACTAGAGTTAGCAGGTGGCTGCATGATATTCGCAGTATCGCTCCCTTTCTCACGTTGCTATTACTGTAATTAGTACATTAGTTTAGACTTCTTGTTGTATTCAGACCTTGATAGACGCTCATGACTAGTGACACCCCAATGTCGGACTTGTATAGTAATTCCGCACTGTTTTCCTTCAGATTTATATTATGAAATATTGCTCTAATTAAAGGATTAAAAATGACTCTTAATAATTAAAGGGTTGATGTGAGTGTTGTGTCGGCTAGCCTTGTCTTCACGAGAGGCGCCATCACGACTGGGTCGGTTTGGGATCGTGACAAGTTGTTATCAGCTCCTAGGTTACTAGGTCTCATGAGTCATGAGCAGGTTTAGTAGAGTCTCGCAGTTCAGTACGGAGACGTCTGTACTTATCCTCGAGAGGCTGCAGAACCTTTAGGAAAACTTCACATTCTTGAAATTCTTATCATGCATCCTTGATCCAGTTTGAAAAGCAACTCTTTGAAATCCTTCCACGCGTTCGTATGCGCGCATGAGCACTTAGTATTAGATGTTCCTTGATGGCTTGTGATTTCCCGATCGAGGGGTAAGATGTGATCTCTATGAGTTTATGTTCGGCCAGTCTGTAGGACTTGAGGCCGGATTTTTGCCTATAGCTTGAGCACCGAGGTGCTGATTGTGTGAGCAAGTTTTGAACATATATGCTCGGTATTGCACCTGTTAGTGGAAGTGACGGCTGGATAGCCATATGATGAGTATGTTAGTACTGTGAGATGTATATATGTGGCTTGGAAGTGACGAGGAAGGTCTGCTGGATGATAGAAGAACTATTAGGTATTTGAATTCCATCGTGATTCGAGGTATAGACCCGGGTTATGGGCATGTGAAGGATCGTTCCATGTTTTCCAATTGAGAGTGAAGTAAATTTTATGTTGCGGTATGTGTTCAAACTCAAGAAGACTAAGTGACTACGTATAGTTTATGGCGGTGAAAGGTATACAGAAATGTTAATTGAGGCAAAACAGGTGGGTTATCTCCTATGAGGAGTTCTGGGGTTGTGTAACCCTTATGTGATTGTTAGAGGATCTCATGTGCAACCAAAATTGAAGTTTTGGTTTGCTTAAGAGAGCAGGCTTAGATATTGCGAGAATGAGTGCAAGATTTTCTAGAGATTTAAAGTACTAGATGGTCTGTGTTTCTCCAGCTTATGAAGGATTTGAGTTTAATCTCACCATAGTATTGTGGCATCAATGTAATATAAGTGTTACGAGTTATTGAGTGTATTTTGATCTATGGCTCTGAGCCAAGTGGGGAGCCTGTTGTGAGTAGTTGATTGCATGGTTATGTGCTATGTTGGTTTCAGTATGAGGCGTACTAGTGAATCAGTTATGGCTTACGGAGATTGAGACCGAGGATGGCTCGAGTAAAGGAAAATTTTGACAAGGGTTATGCCATGCTTCATGGATGTATAAGAATCACGGGATGTCTTGAGTTATTATTGGTAAAGGTGCTCGGTGCATAGAGCAGGAAGTTGCATTTGTTGTATTGGGATGAGGTTGCATTCTGTAGCATCTGAATTGCTAATGAGGCACAGGTTGTTCGGTTATTTGATCGGGCTAATTGTGTTTTGAGTAGAGTGAATGACTCTCGAGAATCGTTCTAATGTGTTCAAGATTTTACATGTAACAATTGTATATTTTCAGGTTGTATGTGTGGCTAGAAATCGTTTCTTTTCATTGGAAGATGTCAAAACTTGTGGTAAGTCTGAGTTGTGGAATCATAATGCTATAGCAAGAATGAGTATGAAGTTGAAGGTAAATTAAAAGGGAATTCAGATAGATGGGAAAGCTTGTTAGTAGGCCGAGATGGTATTGTAAGGATATGATCAGTTCTTTAGAGGCTTACGAGATAATGAGTTTCTATAGGTGCTTTGGGGCAATTCTCTTGGGGTTTTAGTGACATGTGTATCTCGGTTGGGTTAGAAGGTTTCAGTCCTGATGAGTTAGTGTTGTGCAAATGGAATCCGGGGAGTTCTAGATGGTTTTCCACCACAGTTAGAGAGGTATATTTTTCGAATTGGCGTGAGGAGCACGGGGTGTATAGTGATTTTCTTATAAATGGGACCAATGGAAAGCTCTTGACTAGTTGAGTACGTAGATGTTTGTGGCTCAGAAGGGAAATGAATCTCTCGTGCTTATCCTAGAGTGGTATGGTCTATGCGATATGTTGTGTAAGACTGAGATTTGCATGAGTAAGGTCATAGTTCAAATTTGAAGGAAAGATCCTAAATTCTTAGGCAGCATGAGTAGTTCAGATAATTAGAGAAATGAACTTTAGATGATTTGAGAAGGGATCTCTAGGTGATTAAGGAAATGGTAATGCTAATGGAGGTAATTTGACGAGGGTATATGTTTCAGAAAGAGGCAATGTGATCAAGTTAATGGTACTTCGGTAGTATTACGGCACTTCTTATCAGATCAGCTGCTGATATTCGAGTTTGCTTGGCAACAAAGAAGAATCTTAGAGTATCCTCTCATGGAATGATTGAGTACTAGAGGTGATTTATATATGCGAGTGGCAGAATTAGGATCAGATATGGTAATTCGTGTATTTTATGGACTTGGAGACTGGAAGTTCTCATATGCAGGTTAGCTTGTGGTTGTGGATGGCAAAATATGGTTAAGTTAGTCATATATTAGTATATGCTATGATTCAATCATTGTGGACCTTCAAAGGATTATATATTTGTTGTGTGTAACTGGAGCTGATGTGTGTTCCATTGGTATACTTATACAGATATATGTCCGGCATCGAGATAGTTTTGTTGACTTCGAGTTGCTGTTGGCGAAGGATGTGTTACCTTGGTTGCTTTGAGCTATGAGCAATTAAGGGGTCTATGAGTTACCTTTCTGTATTGTGAGACGTTATGATCTGTTGGTTATAGGCACCTATGGTGCGGTTCTATCAAAATTTTGTAATGGAAGTCGAGCGGGAGGAGTAATTGGGAGTTGCTCGGTGAATGGCATAGCAGACATGTTCTATTGGGTTTGCATGATGTATGCCATTTGTTTCACCGTGGACGTAATGATTTGCTTTGGTTCCAGACGTCAAATTGTTCGTGGTTGTCAATTTCGAGCATAGTGACTTGAGGTGTCCCAGGTGGAGTAGTGTTTGGATAGGACTGCACATTACAGCGTAGCTATGTGGAGATATGATCATGTGGGTTTGATTCGTGTGTTCTATTCTATGAGGTAAGACAGGCTCTCAGCCTTGTGTTGTGGTGGTACTGGTGAGCTTGAGTTACAGCTCTTTCATTTGAGTCAGTTCCATGATTTGAGCATGTTCATATCGTTTCTTATTGGTGCGTGTATTACGCTGGTTGTGGCTTAGGACTCTATTGATGTGTCGTGTCACTAGTGTAACTGGGTTGGATTAGATGAGATTGCTGGGGTCCTTAATGAATACAAACGCATTCGATTTCAGCATGTTTGATGGATAAATATCGAGGTTCGGCTCAGAAATTGCTATGGTATTTGTCAGAAGAGAAGTGGCTTCATGAATGGGTCATCCGAGAAGAATGGTTATCGTTTATTGCGTGTTTCATTTACCGCTGGCAGTATATGGCAGTTTTAGAATGAGACTTTAGTTTTTAAGAGGTTTTCTATCAGTATTCGGTTGTTATGTGCAGTTGTTGTGATTAGAAATTATCGCTGCGAGTGTTTGAGTTACGTGGTATATCAGGTAATTGCACTTGAGGTTGCAGGAATGGGTTATTACAGCTGGTTCGGGCCTATTCGGAGTATAGGTGTGAGGCTTTGTCATATTAATGGTTTCAGAAGTGAAAATGTGGTTCTATGATTTATGGGCTAGACTGAATTGTGTAATTTCAGTTAAAATGTGTTATTGGACATATATGAGATAGGGTGACATGGGATCACCCCGGGTGTATGCATGGTAAGGTTATTCAGCTAGTGGTTTGCTTCTAAAACAACTCTGGGTACGTTCGAGGATCAACGTGTGTTTAAGTGGGGGAGGATGTAATGACCCGACCGGTCGTTTTGATATTTGGTACATTGATCGCCAGTTCTCGGGCATGACTTTCCTCGTGTAATGCATTATGAATGATGTAGATTGTTGGTTTTGGTTTTCCGGAAAATTTGGAATGAATTTGAAAGAACAGTCTCAGTTGAAAGCTTTGAATTTGAAAGGTTTGACCAAGAGTTGACTTATTTGTATATGAGCACGGATGTGATTTCAGATGATTCGGTTAGCTTCAGGGGATGATTTGTGACTTAAGAGTGTGATCGGAAGTGGTTTTGGAGCTTCGGTGTATAATTAGGCTTGAATTGGCAAAGTTAGTATTTTGGCGATTTCTGGTCGATAGGTGAGAGTTTGATCTGAGGGTCAGAATGGAATTCCGAGAGTTGCTGCAGCTTCATTATGTGATTTGGGATGTGTGTGTAAATTTTTGGTCATTCGGAAGTCATTTGGTTGGGTTTTTTTATATCAAAAACGTGTTTCAGAAGTTTTACAAGAACCTAGGCTTGAATTTGATGTAATTTGATGGTTTTGATGTTGTTTGAGGTGTTTTGATGATTGGAACAAGTTTGGATGATGTTTTAGGATGTGTTGATTGTTTTAGTTGAGGTCCCGGAGGCCTCGGGGTGATTTCGGATGGCTAACGGGAAGTTTATAACTTGGAAAAGATAGCAGAAAATGTAGCAGCAGGTGCAGGCCTATTTTGGCCTTCGTGTTTGCAAGCCTTGGGCCGCGTTCGCTAAGGAGGAAGTTGTCGTCCCTGAGATTGTGCTTCGCGTTTGCGTTTGGTCTCTCGCGTTCACGGAGAGTGAGAACCTTGTGCTTCGCGTTCGCGGGGATTATTTCGCATTCGCATAAGAGGAATTGAGGATCCGTATAATTTGTTCTTCGCGTTCGCGGCATAGAGCACACGTTTGCATAGTTGAAGCAGTTGAAACTTCGCATTCGCGAAGGGTAATTTTGGTTTGGGAAATTTTTATGCATCTCGAACACGAGAAGGCCCTCGCGTTCGCATAGAAGGAAATCATACCTGGGCAGAAGGGGTTTTAATACATTTCATCCACGAGCCTAAGTCATTTTTCCACCATTGTTGAGCCTTTGAGAGCTATTTGGGAGGAATTGAAGAGGGATTCGAAGAGGATTGATTGGAGGTAAGTTTTATGAACCAAAAACGTGATTAAATTGTGAAATTAACCTAGAAATTCATGGAAATTTAGCCTAGAAACAAGAACTAGGGATTGAATTTTGAAACCAAACAATTAGGATTTGAAGGGCTATTTATGGATGGATTTTCATGTTCTTAGTATGTATGCACTCGTGGGGAGATAAGGAACCCGTTGATGTGAAAATTTTTGAGTTTCGAGAAGTGGGCCCGAGGGTCGGGTCTTGGTAATTTTGGGATTTGTGCCCGATGTTGATTGTTTTCGCTTGGGCTTTGTTTCCTTAGCATATTATGAAGTATTCGTTCTGATTTTGGATAGATTTGACATGCGTGGAGGCTAATTTGAGGGACAAAGGCGTTGCGAGCTGGGGATTTCACCAGTTCGAGGTAAGTAATGATTGTAAATACTGTCTTGACGGTTTGAAACCCCGGATTACACGTCGTTGTGTCACTTTGAGGTGACTTACATGCTAGATGACGAGCGTGGGGTAGAGCACCACTGGAGATTGTGACCTAGTCCTTCCCGAACGATTATTTTAATGCGTATTTGATAGTTAATTATTTGATGTTATTATATTTTGGGTGGTATGCCATGTTTGGGGCTTTGTGCAGTCTTGTTGAGACCCTTAGGTGCATTTTTACTATCTTTCCTACTCTACTTGTTTGAAAGCATATTCTCAGTCATGTTTTACCTGTTTATTACTCAAATCTGGCTTTATCACTATATTTTTAAAAGTGTGGAAACTGTTTTGGGATGAGTTCCCCCTGTTTTACTGAGATAGACCTAGGGTCTGATGGTGAGATTGATGATTGAGATAGACTGAGAGTCTGATGGTGAGGTTAATGACTGAGACAGGCCGAGGTCCTAGTTGTGAGGATTATATATCTCTGGATCGGGCTGCACGCTGAAGCAATATATATATATATATATATATATATATATATATACACACACGGATCGGGCTGCACGCCGCAGCAATATAGCGGTTGGGTTGTAGGAGCCCCTCCCGAAGTCTGCGCACCCCCAATGAGCGCCGTCAACGAAATATATGGATCGGGCTGCATGCCGCAGCGACATATGGATCGGCCTTCACGCCGCAGTGGTTACTATATGGTACCTATTGAGCGTGAATGCTTAGTGCGAGTATGGATTGGTTAAAGATGAGTCACGAGTGATAGAGAGGTTAGCCCGAGGGTCGTTAGATATATATACATGCACATGAGTGATGCTTTGTTTGAGAGTCCTATTTATGAACTTGTTGAATTCACTCCTCTTTAAAGTGAGTTTCTATTGAATATGTTGAATTAGTGACTGTTTTCACTCATTTTTATATTGAGCCTCTGTCGAAATGTCAAGCAAATGTTTTAAAACAGCTTTTATTTAAACTGGGGTTTAGGAGATATTCAGAAATAAATCACTGATTTAGTATTTGGCTATTTCCATCGAGGTTTTCAAGTTATGAAGTGTTTATGATTATTGTTTTGCCCGAGGGGCTGATTTACGAACTATGCTTTGCCCAAGGGGCCGATTATGGCTTTAATCTCTGTTATTATTTTAAATGGTACTAAACCCTACTGAAACTGCTGGAAAGTATTTCAAAATGATTTTTATTAAAAGTCGGATTTTAAAAGGGAAGGTTGACTTGTATTATGATTTTAGAGCCTGTTGTGTTTATTGAGCCTAATATGGATGTGGATTTCATTGTTTCCTACTGCTAAGTCTTTATTTACTCTTATTACTTACTGGGTTGAAGTACTCACATTATTCTCTGCACCTCGTATGCAGATGTAAGTATATCGAAACACAGTAGCGGGTGTTGATTTGCTCAGACGCGGAGTCACCAGAGTCAGCAGGTGGCTACATGACGTTCGCAGCACCGCTCCCTTCCTCACATTGCTATTACTGTAATTATTACATTATTTTTGACTTCTTGTTGTATTCAGACCTTGATAAATGCTCATGACTAGTGACACCCCGATGTCGGGCTTGTATAGTAATTCTGCACTATTTTTCTTCAGATTTAAATTATGAAATATTGCCCTAATTAAAGGATTAAAAATGATTCTTATTGATTAAAGGGTTAATGTGAGTGTTGTGTCGGTTGCCCTTGTCTTCACAAGAGGCGCCATCATGACCGGGTCGATTTGGGGTCGTAATAGGGCAACTAGTAGAATATACAAAGGAATAACACCATCTATTGTCCTAATCAGGATAGACAGCAAAAGAAAATACCTAAGAAAGACTTCTTCAGCTGCTGAACGACGTGGTAGGGAAGCAACTCACTTTAGAAGTCTCAGGTCCGCTCAAGGACGCGCACCAGATCGATAACTAGATACACCTTCCTCAGATCTTGTAAAATTAAGTACCGAAGTATTGTATGAGTACATAAACAATATGTACCCAGTAAGTATCCCATCTAATCTCGAAGATGTAGAGACGAGAGGTCGACATGATACTTACTAGGGTCCAATAAGATAATAAAATGATATAACAAGCATGTGGGTCATCATTTAATCAACAGTTTATAGCAAGATGTAAAATTCATGTTCTTAACAATATTCCAGTTAGCTATCTACATTTCGAAGGATTTGCATAACAATTGTTTATAAGCTTTCACATAGATATCATGCGCACATTATGCCGAGGCCGACGACCCTCTTCAACAGAAGATAAATTGTGCACTGCTGAATGACACGAACCATAGATGCATCTATTTTTTACCAGGGCGATTGGCCCGATCCATAAATATCAAGAAATATCAAGAATACACACGAAGGCGCATTTATATACAAATAAATTCTTACAAGGGTTTAACAAGTTCGCATGTTAACCTTTGTTTCTTTTCAAGTCTCTAGCATATCGTAAACGATCACATTAGCAAGTTAATATGGAGATATTCACAATTTAGGCATGATGTGGGTCCTAGACTGCCCAAGCAATTAACATCATAGTAGCTGCACACGAACTCTCGTCACCTAGTGCGTACGTAACCCCCGCATTTAGTAGAAATTTCTCAATTATTATACCTATGGGGACAATTCCCTATTACAAGGTTAGAAAGGAGATTCACCTCGCTCCAAAACGCACTTCCAAATATCAAGAACGAGTCCAAGAACTCAATTTGGAGCCGAACAATCCCAAACTAGTTAAATGAAGTAAGAACTAGTGAATATAGACTTATAAGATCAAATTCTAGCTATTTAAGCAATTTCCCAACCTTTTACACAACATTCCTAAATTCTGACCCTATGCCCACGTGCCCAGATTCCGAGATTTTTCGAAGGAAGTTGTTCTCAATAACCTAAGGATCAATAATATATGATTTTTAATTCATTTCATAACAAATCTCGTGGTTAAATCTAAGTTTTATTAAAACCCTAGGTCTTGCTCTAATCCCTGCATTTTATCTAATTTCTTGTGTTTAATCTACCTAATTTACAAGTATTAAACTAAGGATGGGTATATTAAACTTACCTCACAATGCTAAGTGGAAGTCTTCTCTCCAAAGCTCCCAAAATCTCCAATGGAAAGTGTATATGTGATAATATTTGTCTTGAACTTGTATTAAATGAACCTCACAGCCTAGCGATTTCCGCATCTGCGAGGATTTAACCACATATATGAAAAAGGGGAGGGAAGGCTGGGACTGCATCTGTGGTCTGGGAGCCGCATATGCGGGGTCGCTTATGTGGATTGGGAGCCACATCTGCGGTTACTGGCTTGGCCTCCTTGGCCACTTCTGCGATCAAAGTGCCGCATCTGCGGTCCAAGAACCGCAGATGCGGTTATGACAGAAGCAACAGCTCTTCAGGCCTTTCCCAAAATTCCCACTTCACTCGAGCCTCGTCCGATTGACGCCCGGGGCTCCCGGGCCCCGCTCGAACATATCGACAAGTCTAGAATCACGAGATGGACCTACGCGAACCTTTGGAACACCCGAAACAACGCTAAATTTAGAAATCATCCCCTAAAACAAAATGAATCAAACTTATGAACTTCAAGTTCTTAATTTTCCTCCAACGGGCCAAAACGCCCTAAATCTACCCGGATTGACACCAAATTTTACACGCAAGTCTTAAAAATGATATTTCGGACCTGTACTAGGCTTCAAAACCAAACACGAGCCTGATACCTTGGAAATGTATGATTACATAGTTTCTTTAAATCCTTAAAACTTTAAATTAACAATTTCTAAAAAAAATTCATTACTCAGGCTAGGGACCTCAGAATTAGATTCGGATATACGCCCAGGCCCCATATTTTTCCACGGAGCCTCCGAGATCGTAATCACAAGTTCGGGCCCATTTTCTAAAAATATTGACCAAAGTAAAATTTAGTCTTTTAAGATAATTCTAAGAACTCAAAGGGGCGTATTTCACTCAAAACTCCTCCAAACCCTGAACTAACCGTCACCACAAGTCGTAAATTAATTAAAGTAAGCACGAAGAGTTTTATTTAAGAAAATAGAGTTCTAAAAGACAAAACGGCTAGGCGGGTCGTTACAGGGGTAGTTGGTGAAACATGATATATAAATTTTAATATTATCTCAGTTTAATACACCCTTGGCTTGAAACTTTCTTTTTATACTTTGTACTATGCCGTAATAATAGTTTTAATTAATTATTATTATCACTTCTACATATTTTTATCTATAATTTATTTTTATAATGCTTTTATAATTCTAACACATCAAAATTGATATATAATAACCAATGAATGAAATAGTAGAGTGAGAGTGATTTTTAGTAAACTATTATTCCAAGTTCGTAATCTTGCTTGCCTCAGTATTAATTCTCACGGAGGAATTATTGTAGGAAAGATTATTAATTTTTTAGTAAAAATATTCTCACTAAATTTTTACAACCTCTTAGCACCAATTCAAGTCAGAAAAATATTTCGGTCTAATTGTTACTAATTTTAACTCAATTAATCACATAACCTCATGGAGTGTTATTAATTGACTACTTCTTAATGAACTAAATATAATTATATTAGCAATAAGCAATTATTCCTTAGAGAAATACATGTAAAAATTTAGATTTTATTGTAATATATATTCAAGTGAATTCAACGATTCCCAACTTTTTAAATTTATTTATCTTTCAAAAGTTATTGGTTTTTGTTTAATTAATTAACAAGATTTAAACTTTACTCACTTTTCATCAAATTAATTATCTCAAATAGTAATTGAAATATTAAAAGTCTGTAGCATAGATGTTTCAATCTCCGTGGGATGATATCATAAACTATACTAGAATTTGACAAAGCACGAGCAGAAAAATCCTATACACATTGGGCTCGTCAGGTAGTTGTTACAATGTGTTGTTATAACATCAAAATCTGAATTCTCTAAACCTAAAAAAAGATAGTAAATTTTTTAAAATAAGGCCCTTAGTCATACTCGCAGATCTTGTTGTCACGACCCGGATGTTTTCCACCATCGGGTGTCGTGATGACGCCTACTGTCGGAGCTAGGCAAGCCAAGCATTTTAAACCTTTTCGGATAACAACACAACAGTAGTAGCAAAGTAAAACTTTAAATAAAGCGGAAGACTGGTGTCACTAGCTCACAGTCTGGTGTCACTAGCTCACAGACTGCTATAGAGTACTAAAAACAAGTCTGAAATGATATTACATACTGTTTGTCTCGAAACAAAGAAAACAAACTAAACATAGAAGGGACTTCGGCTGGCGAACGCCAGCTAGGCTACCTCGTGAGTCCCAGGACTGAAGACAGCTCCCAGGCAATCCTACTACTGTTGTCCAAAAGTTGCTCCTGGATCTGTGCAAAAAGATGCACAGAGTGTAGCATCAGCACAACCGATCCCATGTGCTGGTAAGTGCCTGGCCTAACCCCGACGAAGTAGTGACGAGGCTAGACAGGACTACCAAATCAACCTGTGTAGTTTTATATATATATATATATATATATATATATATATATATATGCAATAGAAGGCAAGAAATACCAAAGACTAAACAATTAACGGGGAAGGGAAAACATGCTATGGGGGAGTACAATCCGGATATAAATGTCATCAACTTAAATAAGAAACAAGGCACAACAATAATTTAACAAGGACAAGAAATCCAACAGTTGCACGGCATCACCCTTCGTGCTTTTACTCTCATCCTCAACCAAAACAATCAAACAAAATGCACGACATTACCCTTCATGCTTTCCTCACATAACTCTCATTTCATGGCACGGAATGATCCTTCGTGCATAATATAATCAACAATGGCATGGAATGTCCCTTCGTGCATGATATAATGACCCTTCGTGCAAATATAATCAACAATGGCACGGAATGTCCCTTCGTGCATAATATAATTAATAAAGGCACAGAATGATCCTTCATGCAAATATAATCAACAATGGCACGGAATGACCCTTCGTGCAAATATAATAAAAAATGGCACGGAATGACCCTTCGTGCATTATCACTCTTCCTCACCCAAACAACAATCACAACCAAACGGGCGAGGGGAATAAACAGTAATGAGAAATGTACTGGCAAGGGGAAAACACAATTAAACAACTAAGTCCCGGCAAGGGAGCAATGACAATAACTTCCACATCCCGGCAACGGAGATAATCAATATACTCAAGTCATCCCGGCAAGGGATTTAATCACATTTCATACCAATTCTTTCATTTCTTACTCAATAGTATTTTATCGTTCGAGACAACGCTCCAAAGAATTCACAAATTCACAATTTATCCTCAACTCTTCACATTAGGTAGAATTCATTAATTAAGTTGGAAGAGTTCCAAATATACCAAGAACAACTAACCACAAAGACCAACGGTCATGCTAGACATCGGTGTATAGATACTCGTCACCACACCTATATACATTACTCGATCATTTAGCAAATAGCAATCAATAATACTCTAATCCTATTCCCTCAAGCCAAAGTTAGATCAAACACTTACCTCGAATGCTCCAAACTCAACTCAATCCTCTAGAATAGCTTTACCCCTCGAATTCACCACCACACCGCTCGAATCTAGTCACAAATTACTTGAATGTATCAATAGATGCTAATTGAATCAACTTGAATGCATGAAAGTGAATTTCCCAAAGTTTCACTCAAAAATTCCAAAAATGCCCCCGGTCCCACGTGGTCAAAACCCGAGGTTCGAACCAAAACCCGGTTACCCATTCCCCCACGAGTTCATATCTATGATTTGTTTTGAAATCGAACCTGAAATTGAGGTCCAAATCCCCAATTTTAAGAAAACCTAGGTTCTGCCCAAAATCCCCATTTTGACCCATGAAAACCTTGATTTTTAAGTGGAAAACATGTTAAATGATGTTAATGATTGAAAGAAACAGGTAAAAATCGACTTACAACTGATTTGGAATGAAACTCGCTCTTGAAAAATCGCCCAAGAGTTTTATGTTTGGAAGGATGGTGAAAAATGACTTAAAATTCGACTAAGTATGGAATTGCAAAGCCTCTGATGTCGCAATTGCGACCCGGGGTTCGCAATTGCGAACCCCGACCAAAAGTGGAAAATGCGAAGCTGGGCTCGCAATTGCGAACCCTTACTAGGCTACCAATTTTCACATTTGCGAACCAAAAGGTCGCATTTGCGAAGTTGAGGCTAAAGGCGGGCATCGCATTTGCGATTGATTGCTTCGCATTTGCGAAGGAAGCTGCCCAGGGGATATTTCGCATTTGAGATAAAAAGCTCGCAATTGCGAGCTCGCATTTGCGAGTGCTGTCTTCGCAATTGCGAAGCCTGCAGAACTGAACCACACCAGGTTTTTCAATTATGAGAAATGCAATCCGACACCTATCCAAAACTCATCCGAGCCCTCGGGGCTCCAAACCAAATATGTACACAACCTCAAAAATATCCTACGGACTTATTCGTGCGATCAAATCGCCAAAATAAAATCATTTACATAGAATCAAGCCTCTAAACACATGATTTTCATTTCAAACTTCTTAAACTTTCAAACTTGGAACTCATAGTCCGAAACACGTCAAACGACGTTCGATTTCGACCAAAGTTCACAGAAAGCGCTTAAACAATATATAAGACTTGTTCCGAGCGTCGGAACAAAAATACGAGTCCGATACCATAGTATTTTAATCAATTTTTATTTCCATTTTTCTTAATAATTTCAGAAAAATAATTTAACAGAAACATTCTTTTACTCGGGTTCTAGACCTCGGATTTCAACTCCGGGCACATACCCGAGTCCCATATTTTTTTACGGACAATTTGGGACCGTCAAATCATGGATCCGGGTCCGTTTACCAAAAATATTGACTGAAGTCAACTTTAACCATATTAATATCAAAATTCTCTAAATATTTCACAGATTTTACATATTTCAACATAAAAGCTTTCCCGCTGAGCGCCCGGACTGTGCACGTAAATCGAGGCAACTAAAAGTGACGTTTTTAAGGCCTCGGAAGTGCGGAAAAAGGGAGAAATACGGTGATGACCCTTTGGGTCGTCACACTTGTAAAGTATAGAAATTTCATCCTTTGTAATGTCATCATTATATTCATTTAGCTCAAATGCCAATTTCTTTACTTTTGAAGAAATAAAGTGTATAAAAGTTGGACTGCTTATACATATCATTGTGTTGCGGCCAAACACACACAAGCATATGTGATCGTCAAGTAATAAAGTGTTGAACCTACAAGGACTTGTTATCAACAATTAACTAAATTTAGATTATCCTAATTATCTAAACAATATTTAAACCTAGAAGTATTTGAATCTACACTAATTAAAGTAAAAGAAAACAAATAGTGAACTTTAAACAAAGGAAAAGCAGATTTTTATGATATCAATGCAATAAAAACGATCTAGGGTCATGGACTATCAAATAATTCTACTAGATTCTTCATTGAATTGACTAATTAATTTATCTAATTTATTAGTTGAAGGGGTTAATATCACTCATAAGAATTTGTGATCTCCTACTCGCCTATATAAGCTAACCCAACGCTTGTATGTTTATAGAGTTAGAATTAACAAGAATGCATTTATAATTTCCGTATAATAACCAAGCAAGGTGATTAATATATGTCTATCTTATTCGCGAATTCATTCTTCGATGCTCGGGTTCAAGAACTTGATATACTCAATCCTCTGTGTAGTCTAGAATTCTCACATTTGAGTTCAATTCTAGATTATAGATAGTATTCAATTGGTGATCAAGTAATCGAATAATTAAGTGCATGTTAGAATAAATAAACGAATATGATAAATTGACAAATCAACATTAATATTCGAATAACAATAGTCATAAAAAAATTACAACCCTAGAACGTGAAGTTTAGATCCACATAGACATAGTAGCAAAATAATAAATTATATAAATAAAGATAAAAATTACTAAGTTTGGTGGAAGAAAGATGGAATCTGATGAGTTCCAGTCTCTACAACGGCTCCGTGCTCTCCCTTGGTCAAACGTTCATCTCAAAAACATTCTCCCCCCTCCCAAATAAGTTTAAGACCCCTTTTCTACGAGTTGGTGGTTTGTAAGGCCGAAATAATTTTGTCCCCCATGAAATAGGAGCCTTTCCATCATCCAGCGCCCAGGGTAGCATGTGGCGCTAGCCCTGGAACTGGAAATTTTGTTGATTCTGGAAGTTGCGCCACAGGTAGCGGCCTATTCTAGCCTGGGCGCTACACTATCAAATTTTCTCCTTTTGTTCTCTTTTTGTTTCAGATCGTGTACTTTTATCCTATGTTGTCTCCGGATGACTCTTACACATAAAAATACCACAAATTAGAATAAATCATTACATTACTGAAACGACTTGGCCGGTCATTTCGTGAGTTATAGCCCCATTTCCCTTATTTTTGCTTCCCTTTGTGTTATTCAGCTACATTTTATCGTATCATGTTGGTTGGTTCAGGTACAAAATTGTTTCAGAGTGGAATGATAGACTTAGCCTCCTATTTTTGAAGTTTAAGTTGGAAAAGGTGAGTAAACGATCTCAGATTTTGATTTTTACAGTTCGGTTAGCTCCGTTAGGTAATTTTGGACTTGGGAGCGCGTCCGAAATATGATTTGGAGGTCCGTGGTAGAATTAGGATGGATTGGTGAAAGTTAAAATTTTGGCAATTTTGGTCGGCAGTGAAAAATTTTATATCGGCATCGAAATGGAAATTCGGTAGTTGGAGTATGTTCGTAGTATTAGTTGTGGCGTGTGTGTAAAATTTCAGGTCATTCGGAAGTGATTTAGTAGGTTTCGGTCGTTTGCGGAATTTGAAAGTTAAGAACTTCTTAGGCTCGAATCCAGTTGTAATTTGGTATTTTGATGATTGTTTTGAGTGTTTCGAAGGTTCGGCTAAGTTCGTATGTTGATATGTGACATGTTGGTATGTTTTGTTGAGGTCCCGAGGGGCTCGGGATGATTTTGGATGGTTAACAGAGAATTTGGGACTTGGAAAAAAAGCAGCTGAAGCTATTGGTTCTGTGTTAGCCCACTCCGCAGGTGCGAGGATTACAAACGTAGAAGTGGAGCGCAAATACAGAGTATCACCTGGGAAGGAAGAACCACAGAAGCGGGCAAGGCCCGTATGTGCGCAACCCAGGTGTGATATTTTGGGTTGCAGATGCAGATTTTAAGGAAAAGTGGAATATGCACCTACGGTGGTTTTTCCGCAGGTACGACATGCAGAAGCATGTATTTTGGCCGCAAGTATGGTTTTGCTAGGCAGAACCTATAAATTGAAGAATTCGCAAAATTTTCCCATTTCCACCATTTTTAAAGACGGGGTTAGGAGCTTTTGAGGTAATTTGGAAGAGGGATTGAAAAGATTATCAGTAAGGTAAGTTTCCTGAGCCCTAATACTCGTATATGTGGTGATTTTCCATTGTTTAATCGTGTAATTAACGAAGATTAAGGGTGAAAATTAGGGGTTAGGTCTTGAGATTTTGGAGAGTTTGATTTGAGGACTTGAGGGACCATTTGATGTCAGATTTTGATGAATTTGGTATGGGTAGACTCGTGACTGAATGAGCTTTCTAGCTTTGTGACTTTTATTGGATTCCGAGATGTGGACCCAGGGGCAGGGTTTGAGTGGATTTCGTGATTTTTGTCTAATTTGATAGTTTTTCTTGTGAAATTCATTCCATTAGCGCATATTGATGGTATTATACTGATTGTGAATAGATTCGGAGCATTTGGCGACCGAGTCGAGGGGCAAGAACATAGCAGAGTAGATATTTGATTGGTTTGAGGTAAGTAATGATTGTAAATCTAGTCCTGAAGTATGAAACCCCAGATTTTTGTCATGTGATGATTTTGAGGTGACGCACATGCTAGGTGATGAGCATGTGGGCGTGTACCTTTGAGGATTGTGACTGGGTCCATCCCGTACCTACTGTAAAGTTAAATATTTTGTTGAAACTACAAGCTTCTTACTTGTTTTAAAAAGAATAGTTGTAAATCAAGCTGGATGCCATGTTTAGGCCTTATGCCAGTGCTGTTTGGACCTTAGAGGTCTTTTATTGCTATTCTCTCATTGTTTTCGATTAGAAATCTATACTCAGTCATGTTTATACTTATTTATTTTCATAACTCAGTCTTTATTACTCTGCTTGATGCACATAAATGTTGTGTTGGGCTGAGTAGTCTATTTTTACTAATAACCTAAGTGGCTTGAGAGGTTTATGAATGAGTGAGGCCAAGGGCCTGATTTTATGAGGATATTTATGGGATCAGGCTACAGGTCGAAACATATTTTACTAATTAATGATTGAGTGAGGACAAGGGCTTGATTGATTTATGCCGTGATTGGCTTGTTATAGCGCTTGGGCTGAAGGAGCCCCTCCGGAGTGTGCAAACCCCTAGTGAGTGTAGGTACCTACTGAGCCGAGTGCTGAGTGACTGGGAGGCATGAGTGATGGTGAGGTATGCCTGAGCGGCTGTATATGAAGGACTGTGAGGTTTTCCGGAGGGGCTATATATAAGTGATGTTTTGCCCGAGGGGAAGTTTTTGATTTCATCATTTTAGCTCACATTTGAATTTGGATTTTACTAAAAACTATTGAAAATATCTTTAATTGATTTTTACCAGAACGGGGATTAAACGAGATGATTCGATTTAAAACTTGATTTTTAAAAGCCTGTTGTATTTTACTAAGCTTTCATGATATGAACTTTAAACGCTTTGTTGCTGGTCACTACTTGTCAGCCTTTATTTACCGTTGTTACTTACTGAGTTGGCATATTCACATTACTTCCTGTACCTTATGTGCAGATATTGGCGTATCAGGACTCGGTAGCAGTTGTTGACTATTCTAGCTGTAGATATTCTTGGAGTTAGCAAGGTAACTCCTGGCGATCGCAGCCCTACTCTTCTCCCTCTTATCTTCCTACAGTTGTTTGTAGTTACATTCTAGATTGTGTTAGTCTCAGTATATTCAGACAAATTGTAGTAGATGCTCATGACTAGTGACACTCCGATGTCGGGATTTTCTTTTTGCACTTTCGTTATTTAGAATTTCATTATGGAGTTTTATTATTAAATAGCTTGAATTTATCTTTAAAATAAAATATCGTGTTGTTTTTGGTAAAGAGTCGGCTAGCCTAGTACCTCGATAGGCGCAATCACGATATGGTAGTTTGGGTTGTGACAAATTGGTATTAGAGCTTAGGTTAGATAGGTCTCACGAGTCACGAGCAGGTTTAGTAGAGTCTATCAGATTGGTATGGAAACATTTGTACTTATCTTCGAGAGGCTGCGGAACATTTAGGAAAACTTCACATTCTTGAATTCTTGTCGTGTGAATCTGTTAATTATGGTAACTAAACTTCTGTTATTCTATTCTCTCAAAGATGGTGAGAAAATGTGCTACCGATCAGGACGGACGACCACCATACCACTGGTTGGGGCTGCGAGAGGCTGAGGTCGTGGTAGGGGTTGAGGTGTAGTCCGCACAGCAGCTCGGGCAGCACCTACAGATCCACTAGCCACGCCAATTCATGATCAAGTCACAGTTGTGGATGCTCCATCGGGACCAGCCCAGGCATTGGTTGTGCCTATAGTTATCCCAGGTCTTCAGGAGACCTTAGCTCATATTCTGACTGTGTGTACTAGTCTTGAGGCGGTCGCTGATTCTACCATAGTAGCTACTTCCCTGGTCGGGGGAGGCACTTAGACTCCCACCGCCCATACACCCGAGCAGGTTGTTCAGGGACTTCAGAAGCCGGAGACACCACCAGCCCTAGCGGTTGCACCTATTCAGGATTATATGGTACCAGCCATACCTGATGATGAGCGGCGTAGATTGGAGAGGTTTGGCAGAGTTCAACCTCTAACTTTTAATGGTACAGAGGGCGAAGATGCCTAGGGTTTCTTGGACAAGTGTCAAAGGATTCTACATACAACAGGTATTCTGGAGAGCAGTGGGGTCACATTCACTACATTTTAGTTCTCGAGAGCTGCCTATACTTGGTGGGAGGCTTGTGACAGGCCTAGGCCTGTTGGTGCAGCGTCCCTTACCTGGCAGCAGTCTCTGTTCACTTTCTGGAGAAGTATATGTCGTAGTCCTACAGAGCGGAGCTGTGTATGCAGTTCAAGCAGTTTTGTCAAGATGATATGACTGTGATGCAGTATGAGATGTGGTTCTCTAAGTTAGCTCTTCATGCTATCTGGTCGGTTCCCATAGATAGGGAAAAGATCAGGAGAGGGTGTCTGGTGCTTCCTTTGAGGAGGTTGTTGACATTGCTCGGGATATAGAGTCGATTCAAAGTCAGGATTGAGTGGATAGGGAGGCCTTGGGAATCCAGTAGTTTTGGTGGTGCTCCTCATGGGGGTTAGCTCCAGCACGGCAGAGGCCGTCCATTTAGACATGCTCAATGAGCTCACCCAGTTCACCTAGGGCATCATCGGGTCGTGGTTCTCACAGTTCTCATCAGGTCCATTAATCACTTAGCTCCCTCCTACCCAAGAGCTCGTCCCGTCCTCCATCAGTTTAGGGCTCCTCCATGCCAAGTTCTTCTACCAGTTATCCTGATGCTAAGGGTTCCCTTCAGTCCCCGTAACCAGCACTAGGGGTTATTTTGAGTGTGGGGAGTTAGGGTATATGTGGAGGCAATATCCCCATTGTCGTGGGGGTATGCCTCAGTAGAGGAGTCAGCCATCGACTTCAGCATCAGTTACTTCACTACCTGCCCAGTCAACTAGGGATGAAGGACAGTAACTAGGGGCCGCCTTAAAGAGGGAGGTCATTTAGGTGGTGCTCAGGCTCGTTTCTATGCACTCCCAGCCAGACCAGATGCTATTACTTCAGATGTTATGATCACAGATATTATCTCAATTTTCCATAGTGATGCCTCTCTATTATTTGATCCTGGTTTCGCTATTTCATATGTGTGATCATATCTTGCTCATTATTTGGATACGCCCTGCGAGTCTCTTATTTTATCTGTTCATGTATCTACTCCTGTGGGTAGTACTATCATTGTGGACCGCATATATCGGTCTTGCGTGGTGACTATTGGGGGTTTGGAGACACGAGTAGGCTTTTAGCGGCTCAGTATGGTGAATTTTGATGTGATATTGGGCATGGATTGGTTTTCCCCGTGTCATGCTATTTTGGTCTGTTAAGACGGTGACGTTAGTTATGCCGAGGGTGCTACGAATTGAGTGGCGAGGTTTGTCGGATTATGTACAGCGGATGGTTGGTAAGGGTTGTATTTATTATTTGGACCTTGTGAGGGATGTCAGTGCAGAGACTCCTACTATTGATTCAGTTCCGGTGGTAAGAGATTTTCTGGATGTATTTCCTGCAGACTTGCTGGGCACGTCGCCGGATAGGGATATTGACTTCGGCATTGATTGTTGCTGGGTACTCAGCCCATTTCTATTCCACCATATCGTATGGCACCGGCAAAGTTAAATGAATTGAAAGAGCAGTTTCAGGAACTCCTTGATAAATGGTTTATTCGGCCTAGTGTGCCACCTAGGGTGCACCAGTTCCATTTGTAAAGAAGAAGGATGGAACTATGAGAATATGCATTAAATACAGGCAGTTGAACAAAGTCACAATCAAGAACAAGTATCCTTTACTCGTATTGATGATTTATTTGACCAACTACAGGGAATGAGGGTGTTCTTCAATATTGATCTCAGGTCAGGGTATCACCAGTTGAAGATTAGGGACTCGGATATTCTTAAGACAACTTTCAGGACCCGATATGGTCATTATGAGTTCCTTGTGATATCTTATAGGCTAACCAATGCCCCAGCAGTGTTTATGCATTTGATGAACATCGTGTTTCGACCTTATTTTGACTCGTTTGTTATTATGTTCATTGATGATATCCTGGTGTACTCTCGTAGCTAGGAGGAGCACGCCGAGCATTTGAGAGTTGTATTGCAGTGGGTAAGGGAGGAGAAACTTTATGCAAAGTTCTCCAAGTGTGAGTTTTGGCTAAATTCAGTGGCATTCTTCGGGCACGTGGTGTATAGTGATAGTATTCAGGTTGATTCGAAGATGATAGAGGTGGTCCAAAGTTTGCCCAGGCCATCCTTAGTCATAGAGATTTGCAGCTTCCTTGGTTTGGTAGGTTATTACTGTCGGTTCGTTCAGGGATTTTCATCTATTGCATCACTCTTGACCAAATTGACCCAAAAAGGTTCTCCTTTCAGGTGGTTGGATGAGTGCGAGGCAAGCTTTCAGAAGCTTAAGACCACCTTGACCACAACTCCAGTGTTAGTTTTGCTATCAGCTTCAGGTTCTTATACAGTATATTATGATGCTTCTCGGGTCGACATTAGGTGTGTGTTAATGCGGGAGAGTAGAGTGATTGCTTATGCTTCTCGCCAGTTGAAGCCCCATGAGAAGAACTACCTTGTTCATGATTTGGAGTTGGCAGCCATTGTTCATGCATTGAAGATTTGGAGGCACTATCTCTATGGTGTGTCTTGTGAGGTGCTTACTAATCTAGCCTCCAGCACTTGCTCAAATAGAAGGATCTCAATTTGAGGAAGCGGAGATGGTTGGAGCTGCTAAAGGACTATTATATTACTATTTTGTACATGTACATCTGGAAAAGGCTAATGTGGTGGCTGATGCCTTGAGTAGGAAGGCGGTAGAGTATGGGCAGTCTTGCATTTATTCATGTTGGGGGAAGACCTCTGGCGGTTGATGTTCAGGCATTGGCCAATTAGTTTGTGAGATGGATATTTTGGAGCCTAGTCGAGTCCTAACTTGTGTAGTTTCTCGGTCTTCCTTGTTTGATCGTATCAAAGAGCACCAGTACGATGATCCTCATTTGCTTGTCCTTAAGGACAAGGTTTTGCATGATGATGCAAGAGATTTGACTATTGGTGATGATGGTATGTTGTGGATGCAGGGCCGGATATGTGTGCCCAATGTAGATAGGATTCGGGAGTAGATTCCAGAGGAGGCCATAGTTCGTGGTATTCCACCTATCTGGGTGCTACAAATATATACCAGGATTTGAGACAACACTAATGGTGGAGGAGAATGAAGAAAGATATGGTTGGGTTTGTAGCTCGGTGTTTCAATTGTCAGCAGATGAAATATGAGCATCAAAGACCAGGTGGCTTGCTTAAGCGGATACATATTCCAGAGTGGAAGTGGGAGTAGATCACCATGAATTTCATAGTTGATGCTATTTGGGTGATTGTAGATTGGCTGACCAAGTCCGTGCGTTTCATTTCTATATGTGCTACCTATTCTTCAGATCGCTTGGCTGAGATTTATATCAGAGAGATTGTTTGCCTTGATGGAGTGCCAGTTTCCATCATTTCAGATAGAGGCACGCAGTTCACATCATAGTTTTGGAGAGCAGTGCAGTGAGAGTTTGGCACTCAGGTTGAGTTGAGCACCGCATTTCACCCTCAGACGGACAGGCAGTTCGAGCACATTATTTAGATATTGGAAGACATGTTACGTGCTTGTGTTATTGACTTTGGGGGTTCATGTGACCAATTTCTACCGCTTACAGAGTTTGCTTACAACAACAATTATCAGTCGAGTATTCAGATGGCTCCGTATGAGGCTTTATTTAGGAGACGGTGTAGATCTCCAGTAGGTTGGTTTGAGCCGGGCGAGCCTAGGATTTTGGGTACAAACTTAGTACCGAATGCCTTGGATAAGGTGAAAGTGATTTAGGATCGGCTTCGGACAGCACAGTCAAGATAAAAGAGTTATGCTAACAGAAAGGTTCGTGATGTCTTATATGGTTGGGAGAAGGTTCTAATGAAGGTTTCACCCATGAAGGGTGTTATGAGATTTGGGAAGAAGGGCAAGAGAGCCCTCGGTTCATTGGGCCTTTTGAGATTATACGAAGGATTGGGGAGGTGTCTTATGAGCATGCTCTACCACCTAGCTTGTCGGGTGCGTCGCGCCTCGCGGAGAAAGTCCGGGTTTCGATATTCATGGGGAATCAACTCGTTTCCTTATGGGAATTAGGTGTTTTGAAGAGTTGCCACCTAACGGATTATGGTGCGTTAGGTCACCAAAAGTAATTAACTCATGTAAATAGTTGCATTACTAGAGATTAGGGTAAGGGCTCGAAATAACCTTGAGGGGAAGGTGTTAGGCACGCCTCGCGGTCCACAATGGTGGGTCCCGGCAGAAGTTATATGAACCAGTCATTTTGCACTAGTAAACAGTTTCAACACATATTTGCAAATAAAGGTATATTTTCACATACATGTATGATTCAGGTAATGCGAGCAAGAGAGAGATTTGAACAATTTGCACATGTATATGTAAAGAGAAGAAAGTTTATAAAATTTAAACACATATGGAATTGGAAAAGGGAAGTCCTAGGTTGATTAGCCTATAGGATCATACCCATGCAATGCCCAGTAATCATTCCTCAAAGAGGGGCTACACATGACATTAGTGCGCAGTCATCATATCCTTTGACTACCCATTACCCACCCCTTTAGTGGTTATGAGTGAGTTTAATTAATGACCTCTAAGCGTGATGCTTTTCGTCCCTTTCTTATTCTCCTGGAGGAATTTGGGACCCCCTAAATTTGGACAGTTCTAGACAACCTAAGGTTTATAAAAAGGCAAAAACCTAGGTGACAAGCAAATAACATATAGGACAAAAAAATAAGGACATACACTTAGAAGGATCACATTTTAACTCTGCATGTATGTATGTATATCTATATATATATATATATATAGAAGTAGCACGTCTAAAACACAGCTTTTTCAAAAGAAGTTCAGAAATCCTAAGAACATGATATCACAAAAAACAGAACATGCAGCGTTTGATTTTTAGGGAAGTAGCAGGATCCTAGCCAGTTTGCCTATTGGTTTTACAGCTTGTTAAACCTAGATAATTCCACATGTAGACATCACTGGTTTCACGATTATTTAACGCCCTAAGGCTTGCCTAACTGCGTATATGCAGTCACATTTCCAAAAAGACATTTTTTTGAAGTCCTTTATCCTACAGGCATGCTTTCTATTAAAACAACGTTGAGGATTATTAAAGAAACAAGTAAGAATTGATTAACTGATTCAGAACCTAAAGGCATGCTTTCTAACTAAACTAGTTTAAATCCTATAGGTATGATTTCTACGATTAAGGTTGATTTTAAATCCTATAGTCATGATTTCTATGCTTAAAGCTGATTTTATTCCTATTGGCATGATGTCTAATTATATATAAGGTGAAGCAAGCAGAATTTATTTGACCAAAGCGAAACCCTTATAGGCATGTTATCTAACAAGCACACTTGAACTAAATGAACCATATAGGCATGTTATCTAACAAACACATTTGAACGAAATGAACCCTATAGGCATGTTATTTACCCATATTTACCCACAGTATACAACTACCCTCCTTTTTCACTAGTCACCCGAATATCTGTTTACAAATAATTATTACAAACCAATGATTGAATAAAAATTACATAAATAGAATAGAAATTAAGCTATAGGGAACCTAAAGTAGGCCCAAAGCAATCCTGGTGTACCAGACCTTCACTAGTCTCAAATGCCCAATATTTCATAGCCCAAATCATGCCAGGTGTGTCAGAGTTCTCTAAGGATCTCAAGGAACCGGGGCAACGCTCACACCTAGACTTTCTCAAATAAATACTGATTGTGTGCAGTGTGGAAGTTCCAGCCCTGATATGCCAGAGTTCAGAGAGGTCTCATGGACCTCTAACACCTTCTCCTGAGTTAACATAATTCCTTATCTAGAATTTTTGGTTTCGCAGCCTTTTAAATAAATTCGATTTTCCTCGATTTGGGGTTTTTAAAATAAATCAGTGACTTGGGACACCAATAATTATTCCAAGTGGCGACTCTAAAAATACATAAAATAATCCCATTTCGGATAATGTCACTTAAATTGGAAAAAGTCCCTTATATCCCCTCTCGGGCGTGTAAAAATGAGGTGTGACAGCTCTGGCAACCTTGATGGGGAGAGTC
The DNA here is from genome assembly GCA_026770625.1 of Nicotiana glauca. Taxonomy (NCBI): domain Eukaryota; kingdom Viridiplantae; phylum Streptophyta; class Magnoliopsida; order Solanales; family Solanaceae; genus Nicotiana; species Nicotiana glauca. The sequence continues at coordinate 72,555 of MU764009.1, read as the reverse complement.
ATAGACCCAGAACTTTCGTTCAGTGTTCAAGAATTCGAGCTTAGAATAACTGTTATACTTGGCTTTATTTATTATCTGATTTTTACATGTTTGAGCCTAATGTGCTCAATGCCACTTTTTACCGCTTTGATATTGTTTGGACTGTATGTAAATTGTTACAAAACCCTCTTCTCTCTGATTCTTCTAAATCATCTAGGAAGTGTGCACTTTATGTGACTTCGTTTCTATTAGAGTCATATCCTAATTTTAGAACGAGGTTCGGACAAGTTGCAAAGTCGGTAAAGCTTTTGTATTACCGGTACGCTGCTCGCCCTCGGCTCGAGCTGTTCGCTCGGGTAAGTCAGTCTAGAATAACTCACCCTGGTTTTTAAACCTAGTATAACACAGCCACATGTTGGATCCCTAGTAGGAATATTTGTTTGCATCACATGCATTTGACTTTGGAGACTCAACACAGAGGTTGGGTCTGTCTAGGACAGGTGTATCCGAAATCAAAAGACTGTCTTGATGCATTTTACTTGCTACTTGTACATTTACTTGCTTCAGATTACATGTTGACGAGCTTCTAGAATAAGGGAGAAAAGTTAGAAAATCAAATTGAGGTATGAGAGAGATAACTGCCCGTCTTTAAAAAATCTGGCGTCCAAAATATACTAAAACTCTGCCGAAATTTTTTTTGAAAAAAAAAGAGAAAAAGAAAATTGTTTCAAAAAGATATATTTTGTGTTGTTTTCTGTTGCATCAAAACTTACTGAACTGCGCAAAGTTTGATTCTCACCAAATGTGATACCGTAAATAGCCAAAATGTCCCAACAAGGCACCGGAAGGCTATTTTTGCAAGAATAGCTATCTATGGTCTTTTTTCAAAATTTGGCCAATTAGCGAAAAAAACCCTAAAATCTTCTTTCCTAAGGTGCTGTAGGGCCGTATTTACAAAGGATTTTCATTTTGAGTTGCAATTTTTAAAACATTGATAATCTTCTTTTGAGTCAAAATAATCATGGGTCTTTAACCGATCACTTTAAATAAATATGCAGGATTAGCACTATTAAAAATGAACCTTTCAAAGTTATAGAGGAAATCCTGCTAGAACTCCGTATGTGGTGGAATGATTAGCGGAGGTCAGCAGAGGTGATACGATAAAGGCTTTAGGTGGGCTCATTGGTTTATTAAAGATTAAATCGAGGTTGGACATTACTAAAGCTTTAATCCTTTCTGGGACCCGGCTCATAATGTGTTCCGTTTCTTTGATTTTGAGTTAACCCCTACACTTGAGGAGATACCAGGCTATTCTAGCCTTAACGGGAATCTCAAGAACCGGTACCTAGTGGCACCAAGGGATGTAACCCCTCACCAATTTCTGGATCTTCTGAGTATTAGCCGAGAAGTCAAAGATGGAAACTTGGCTAAAGGATTTTGCGCATTCTACTTCCTATACCGTCGTTGTAGACACCCCCACGATTTTGAGGCACTAGATACCGGTCTAACTCATTCAGGGAACAAAGGCAAATGGGAAGCACGTCGGGGACTGGCCTTCATAGTGGCATTCTTAGGCACCTTAATTTGCCCGAGAAAGGATGGACATATATAGTTGGAACTCGTAGGAATGGCGGATTTCATGATTAAAAAGGCTAATGGCACTATTGTGATGATGATCTTAGAAGAAATTTATCGAGCTCTAACTATTTGCCGAGCAGGGGAAAACTTTTTTGAGGGTTGCAACATGCTTTTACAACTTTGGATGGTAGAACACCTTTGCCATCGTGCAGGGTACATGAATCATGGTATAACTGGTCTTAACTGCATTGAATAACATGAAAACTGGGTGGATGGTCATGAGTTTTTAGAAGGTATGGAGGCATGGTTTGCATATTTGAGTTCCTTGACAGCAAGCAAAATTGATTGGACATTCAGTTGGCTCCCGGTTAATGAAATCATCTATATGTCGGCCTAAGTGTGCTTTCTTTTATTGATGGGTCTTTGGAGTATTCCACCGTATGCTCCACACAGGGTTCTGCGCCAACTGGGTAGGTACCAAACTGTCCATCATGATGAAGATTTTTATTGGTAAGTCATTGTATGTTGTCCAAAAGTTGTATTCCTGGAAGAAAAAGTTTGCCAGATTTGGCATTATTGTAGGTTCTTAGAGCCACAAAGCCGGGTACGAAATTTGTCCAAGGGTGAGTTAGAGCCTAGTTACACCGCCTGGTATGGTAAAAGGGTTCAAGTCCATCAAAAGCCTGAACGACCAACTAAAAGGCCATATGTTCAACAATTCATTGATGGGGCACAAGAACAATGGAATTGCTTAGCAAAGGAGAAAGGCAATAGGGCCAGGATAAACAAACTGGAAGGCCAAATCAGAGATCTTAAATTTGATAGTGATGTGCAAGCCACTGTAGATGAGGGAGAAAAGAAAAATTAGCGCAAGAAAATGAGTCCTCCGAGCCCAAATCCAAAAAATGAAAATAGCAGCTGTAAACCAAGTAAGAAGCAGAGTAGATGAAAGACTCATAAACAGTCTTAGGAAAATATGTGAGTACGGGAATGATTTGGAAAAATTTGAAAGTAGTCTGGCAAGAGCCCAGGCACAGTTGGCAAAGAATGCATAGGGATGGGCAGAGTGCGTTCGGCAATTAAAACGGAAATATGATATAGAAGTCGATAATCTAAAGAAGAAGCTGAATACCCTTGACAATGAAACGGCTAAACAAGTAAAAAAACATTAAGGCAAAGAGGGAACATTGTTATGCATTAATGGCCCAGATGGAGGAGGACATGCAACAATTGCAGAAGCAAAGCCATAACGATGCCCAAGTTCTAGAAGCTAGATCTCAACAAATTGGGCGCCTGCTCCAAGACAAAGGCATCATTAGAGATAGGATTAGGGGAATTGTTGACTACATCGTCATGAAATGCCATGATTGTGAGGATATGAGTAGATCCACTTTCTTCTTCGCAATGATGATTTTTGTTCGCCAGATAATGGCTGACCTGGATCGCCTCCAAGGAGATCTTGCACGTAGGCCCGTGGTGAGACCGAATGATATCCCGCGGGCCCCTGGAGTAGTTTTGGAAGCACTTATGTACTCCTGATTTGTCTTTCTGAGTCTCTATTTCAGTTTCCTTTTAGAGTTTGTTTTGAGTCTAGTTTAGTTTGTTCAGTTCTTAGGTATGATGAAATCTTTGTAATAGAGAAAATTAGAAGTTTTTATTTTAATGAAAAATTTGAAAAAAAAAAAAAAATTATTTCTTCCTTTTATTTCGCATTTTTTTCCTGAACTATGAAATGATCTGATTCACGTGGCATCGCGATACGTAGGCAATCCATATCGGAGTTCGGCCATGGTTTTAAATAACTCAAATAAAAGAGACGAAAAGAGAAAACAAAAAAAAGAAGAGAGAAAACAAGAAAAGAGTGAAAACAAAAATAAGAGAGAAAACAATGAGAGAGTGCAAAGAAAAGACAGCGAATAATGAAAAGCATAAAGAAAAGAAAAGATTAAAGATCCGTAAAGGTAACAAAAGCCGGGATGAGACAAGCAACAATTGCAAAGCATGTAAAGAAACGTTAACTGTCTATGTGCATTGCATTCCTCGACGTGCGATTCACTATGTATTAATTATCTCAAACTAACCAATGTGTTGTGTCTGCTGTTGAGACCAGGTTCTATTTTTAAGGTGGTTAGTTTTGTGGTAACCTAGCTTCGCACCCTTACTTTACAAGATCCAAGGGGACTGTCGAAATGTCATCCGAAAATCATCTACCAACAATTCCCATCCTAAAGGACAACCCATTGTCGGTTATCCCAACGTCAGAGCTTGCAACTACCGAAGAGAACAGGACACTACATCTCTGTATGTTGGAAATGTGGGACACTTGGTCTAACGGTTAAGAGCCACCTAGTGAAATATCTGGTTTCCTCGAGTTGATTCCTAGAACAAGTGGAACCTCCAGCATCCCCATAAATTACCCGAACACCCCACTCGGATATACAACCATGTCAGCCCATTTCACTGGAACGCCTTCTCAGGTTCGCCCCAACAAATTGATTTCGGGAGTGGCTTCTAACATATTCACCGCACTACCAACCTCGGCCACGACACAACCGATATTGCCTAGGACAAGCTTTGAGCCGTCATCCTTTACTTTCCAAACACCACCATTTCTACCAGACACGACTCATGTCACTATGAACTCCTGACTTCAACAACCTCGGTATGATTTTACCGCGGGACAAAAGAGAACTGTAAAAAAAATCCTAAACAAGAGGAAATCACTCGAAAAATGAAAAGCATAGAGCAAAGTCTCAAGAACATACAAGGTCTGAGTGGCTAGAAGAGTGTATCCTATACTAACTTGTGCATGTTCCTGCATGTTCATCTACCCGTCGACTTCAAGACTCCCAAATTTGAGAAATATGATGGACATGGGGGGCCCATAGAACACCTAAAGAGGTATTGTAATCAGTTGAGGGGAGCGGGTGGAAAAGAAGAGCTCCTAATGGCTTACTTTGGGGAAAGTTTAGTCGGAATCGAGTCCGAATGGTATATGGATCAAGACATCTCCCGCTGGCACATATGGGATGACTTGGCCTGAGACTTTGTCAGACAATTCCAGTACAACATAGACATAGCTCTGTTGATACCTAATTTTTACCTATATATTTTTATACTCAAATACTTTCCAAATAGTATATGTATACATATATAAGGATGCCCAAAAGTTTTGGTATTTTTCCTTAATTTTTAAGATTTTTTTATAATCAATTCGGTGTCTATTTTTACAGTACAAAATCCAAAATTATTCCCAAAATTATCATATTTTGGTGAATAGCATATTTCATTCTCATATTTACAACAAAATATAATTAATATGAGTTTTGCATATTTTTACAAATTTATTTGGAATTTCTAAAGCTAAATTGCATGAAATTGCAATTATAGCCTATTTTATAATTAACCGCATTTTTTAATTATAAAACCATTTATGGTATTTTTAGATTAATATTTATGTATTATTAATTAGTTTTGTATTTTCAATTTGTTTTTCAAATCATTTTAACTATTTTTATAAAATAAAAAGGGGAAAAGTGACTATTTAAATGTTAGCCAAAATTTATTACAAACATAGCCCAATTGAACCCCAATTTTAAACCCATTTCATACAACCTATATTCCAATTAACCCAACCCAATTTCAATTAAGACCCGACCCATACCCCATTCGGATGCCCGATCCATTTTTTATTTGATCTGAGCCATTGATCAAATGAGATCAACGACCCAGATTATATTACCTANCCCCCTTCGACCCCTCATTTACATAAATACCGGTCTCTCTCTTGGTCTCTTCGTCTCATCCTTCTCTCTAGAACCTTTTGGTTCTTCTCCGATCATTTTCATCGCCTCTCCGGCCATCTCCATCCTCACTTCTCTCGACCACCAGTTACCACGGAGCCTTGTCTCATTGATATTCACTAAGTTTTGAGGCTCCAGAGATTTCCACCGTGTGAGATGGTCACTGGAAGCCTTGCTTGGCCTATCTCCGGCCTCCTCTCCGATGGTTTTCAGTCCGATGGTACTATGTATGCTATTATTAACGAGTTTCACAGCCAGGTTCCTTACCCCACTGATTTATTGCAACACCCTAATTTTTGCCTAAATCTCATAATCTCTGTCTTTTTTAAAGTGATTTTCAGCTTATTCATTGTGTTTTACACTACTCACTACTCGATTTCTTTGATTAATTCAACTTTTTCAACGTTCTATTCTTCTTTTCAAAACTAGGGTTCCTGAGCCCCCTTTCAAAATCACTATATCTTCTGCTCCTTTTTGAGTATTATGTGATTGTGCCTGTATTATGTGTCTATGTTTGTGTTATGAGCTTGTTTGTTTTCTGGTTAATCCGAGTTCCATTATTCTAAACTCTCTCTTACACAAAAACATACTTAGTGTTCTCTCTTGCTTCTATATAACCTCTCTCACTTCCCTTGTGACTACTGCTTACTCAACTGGTTTGAAACCCAGGCTGAGCTTTAGGCTACTTTACTGTTCTATTGCTCTCTACATTGCTACTTGCTTGGGTCTGCCTACTCGCTGCTCACTTCTCTGCTATTGCTGCTCACTCTAATACTATTGCTGCTGACTTCTCTGTACACTATTGCTCACTCATCTACATATTGTTGTTCACTATTACTCTATATTACTGCATCCTCAACTGGTATGCCCTCCATTTGATTTACAGCTCTCAAAACAACATGCTTTTATACCTGTCGCACTTCATCCTGTTTCTTCTATGCTTTTACTTAGGGTTCTGTTGTTCTTACTGCAATTAGCATGCCTCAATGTTAATTGATGTGCCTATCTTAATCTAGCATGCCCATTACTCTCCTTATTTGTCTCATGCATGTTTCTCCTTATCCCCTAACCCCAGTACAATTATCAGCATGTAGTCCTAATCTCTTTGGTTGAAACCTGCTTGATTGTTTAAGTTCTAAAGTGCTTCTCTTTGATGCCTGTGTATATGTAATTGTGTTCTCACTTAAGAGTTACTTCTCCCCATTCCCCTTTCCCCTGTTTGTGTTTGTATTCCCTGAAACCTATGGGATCCTTTAACCTGATATTGTCTCTTCTGTTGTTTTCTTTCAAAATTGATTCTATATGGATCATCTTTAACTGTTTTCTCTTTTTAAATTCAATTGCTTTAAAAGAACCCTATCACCCCTTCTGTTGTTTTTTCAAGACTGGTTCTCTATGGACCTTCTTTCAGCTGTTTTTCAACTCAATCTCTTTACAACTCTATCACAATCTTACTACTCCTAGAATTTAGGTTCTACCCCCTTTGTGTAAGCATTGCTTTGGGTACCTTGAGTACCCACTGAAAGGATGCACAAGGCAGGTAATTCCACACTTGCATTTGTTCAATGTAACTTATTTGGGTGCCTGGTATTGGCCAAGGGCCTCAATGGGCCTTTAGGGAGCTTTGCCGCACCCCCAAACCTTGGTAAAAGGCTGTGAAACTCGAAAGAAGTGAGGTTGGAGACTTGGGCCTGGTTGAAGGTTCCCTATAGAATAACTTTTTATTTTTCACATCTTCATTACTGTAATTTAATTTCCTTGGTCTGTAATAACTTGTAATGAACGATTGGGGTTTATAGTGAATTCAGGGAGGGTTATGCATGCTAGTTTAAGGGTTACGGGTAGAAAACATGCTTGTAGGGCTTTATTACTTATTTGTGCAATAGATATCCTGCATAGGAAATGCATCTCACACGATTAGAAATCCTGTATTAGGCTCTTTTACTTCAAGCTTGTTATTATACTCACTTCGTAATCACAATTAGTTGATAACCAACTAACTACTGTTACAAAGATTGCTACTGCATTTAGATACCAAGTTTTAGGACCCTTATGTGCATTAGACATCATGTTACCTAGGATTTTCGTTTAACTTGCAGTTGCTTGAATGCCTCACTAGTTTTATTTAACAACACAAGTCTGATTAATTGTGTATTCTTCTTAAAACTGGATTAATATGTATGCTCACCTTTAAGGTAAAGAGGCAATGTATATAACGCCTAGGCAAGCCTTAGGCCGGATACAATCGATTGATCATTTTTAATCATGTTTTAGGCTACTCCACCTCTTTTAACTCTCTGAATTCGGCCTCTCTGAAGTCTTCTTGGTTTTCCCACTAAAGTTCTGTCCTATTTTTAGATAACCACATCTGTGCTATATGTTTTCTACTGAGTTACCTTTTTTTTTCAGCCCAGAATTATGCTACTATTTTCTAAAACTTCTCAGAGTACTGTATCTTTAATATCTCTACTATGATTTTCAAAAGTATGTTTCCATACTAATTTCTATATACTTATTGCCCTCTTTTACTTCTGAAATTCGTCCTTCAGTCAAACTTTCTACTTTCTGTCCAACTTTCGAAAACCTATCTTCGACATTCTTGCTTTTAAAATTCTCATTTTTTAGACCTTTAATGTGTTTGAGACGTGCTGATTATATGCATATCTATGGAGCGATATTTGAGCCTTCTACATGCCCTTTATATGATTCCTTTACGTGTAGTCCTATATGTTATGTATGTCACTTAGCATTTTGACCTTTAAACCTAAGGGTTCAACCTAGTCCTTACCTTATAGGAATAACGGTCCTAAATACCCTCTAGGACCTATAGGACGGGACTGGTAATAGCACGCAATAAGCACTCGTGACCAATCCACGCGTTTAAATAACTTTTATGGGGCGGGAAGGGTAGAATATGGAGATGATGACCGGTGCGCTAATATCATAGACGACCCCTCTCTTGAGGAGTGTATGCAGGGTATTGTACCGATGTGATCCATCCCTTTCCTTTTCTTTATTTGTAAAATGTTCTTCTTAAATTTATGTTTTTTTCCAATTAATCCTTCTCTTTTAAAATCATTTATGCCCTTTCCTTCCTTTCTAAATTTATTTTTTACTTATTTGTAACTACTATGTGCAAACCTTACTTGTTCCCTTCTATTTTAAAGTCACAATTAAGCATGGCCGGGAACCACACTAGTATCCCCTCTTTTAAAGAAGGGGAAAAAGGTGGCGTCGACAGCATGTCGACTCTGCCGGGGAATTTTTAAGGCTTTTACCATTACATGCTCTTGTGACTTTATTGCTTCCTTAATTGCTTTTATTTCCCGCCTTTAATTATTTCATCATGATTTCTGACTTAGCTCTTCATGTTTTCCCTTTCTTTTAATTTCTCCCTTTACTGCTTTATTACTATTTCAATACCGTTGTAATTTTTGAGCATTTACTGTAATCTTTCACTGTATGAACGTGAAAATACATGCAATTTGCTTCATTTTTGTTACTGCATCTTCAACATCATGTTCCACTCGTGCCAAAACAAATCCTATAGCAACGCTTATAATGAGTGGTTGTGCCCTTCCGATATTATAACCCCCTAAATATGGCAAAGGCATATTTGCGATAAAACCAGTCGATCAACGGTGTAGTCGACGGTTCCGCGCCTTTCCCTCTTGAGTTGTCCGCTCAAGGGTACTTTGTATAGCACACCAAAAAATAGAAACCTTTGTCTATTAAACTGTTCATGCATCATGGTCAAACTTAGCCGAGTCAGTTATGTTGTCCGCATAATGACTCATTAAGATAGCCTAAACCAAAGTCCATCAGGTTTCCTCAAAACCCAAATGGATGCCTTCACATTGTGTGCATTTATTTGGAGAACTAAATGCCTTTATGCTAATTATTGATTTAAATACTCGAGTCTGGATCTAACCCTTTGTTTTGCAGAAAATGAGGCACGAAATCCCCAGATTCGGTATGATATCTAACATTCACCCAAGGTTGCTAAGTTTGTGGGAGGATCTTCATGCTAGCGATCAGACCCCTGTCCGCAAGTACTTAGGGAATTTGCCCTCACTTCTGGAAATCCAGCCTAACAACAAAATCATAGAGGCTGCAACTCTGTCCTGGGATAGTGATCTGACGGTTTTTCGCTTCGGGGACCTCGAAATGACCCCTTTGCTAGAAGAAATAGGGGGTCTAGCTGGTATTCCTTGGGAGACTCCAGGTCTACTTATGCCAGTGAATCGCAAGGGTAGGGGTTTCCTCAAAATGATAAGACTCAAGAAGAATCCGGATCTGACTTGCCTAAAAGATTCCTATATACCATTTAACTTCCCGTATGAAAGGTTTTGCCATAGCAAGTCCTACCGCACCTACACTGACGAATTCTCCCTTACCTCTTTAGGGCATATACATAGGAGGGTCTTTGTATTCATGTTCTGTTTCTTGGGTATGGTGATCTTTCCCATGAAGAAGGCTAGGATCCACACCAGACTAGCCATGGTAACCAAAACCTTAATGGAAGGGATCGACGGGCAGTCTTTCCGCATAGTGCCTATGATCATCGCTGAAATCTATCGAGCCTTGGGAAAATGTCAACAAGGGCCCCCGAACTTCGAGGGTTATAATCTGTTACTTCAACTCTGGCTTATAGAACACCTTCAGAAAGGTGACTACCGATAGGAGATTATACGCAGGGATTTGGATGACCATATCGCTTTCCACCACCCCAAGCGAATGAACTTCATGCCCAACATGTTTGCTCAGCCGGAGGATGCTAGAGGATGGGTAGAGCTGTTTGAAAATCTAAAGGAAGAGCAAGTATAGTGGATGTTCGAGTAGTTCCCAACAAGGGAGTTCATTGTTCGTTCTCGAGATGCACCGTTCCTCATACTCATCGGTCTGAGGGGAACTCATCATTATGTCCCTCTCCGAGACATGAGGCAAGCAGGGAGTAAACAAATCATACCAAGGGTAGACAAAATGAGTCATTTCAAGGCTGACTATCAAGACGATGATAGCCCGCACAGGTGTCAAGCTCAACATATGTGGCATTGCAAGCTCGTCTTGGGGAGAGAAACTATTGAAGCAGACAGGTATCATGCAGGGTGTGTGCCGCATTATTCGGGTTGGTTAGAAGACGATCACATTGGTTTAGGTCACCCAGGGTTCGTCCGAGGTCATAGGCTTATTGATGAGAAAGCTGCAGCGCAGGTTAAATACAATCAACTGCGCAAGAGGATGCGAGAGTGTGAAAATGAGCACCGGGAAATACAAGAAGCTCACCAGAAATTGATCGACGAGTGGAAGGACATGGCTGTCAATGCCAACAAACGGTTAGGGTATCTGGAAAGAGGTCTAGTATAGTTGGAAGGAAAGTTCTTGAAAAGTATTGAAGACTGCCAAAATGCCGAGGGAAGTGCAGGCAGACATTTGGCTCGAGCCTATTTGCTGCTAGAACTGCGCGAGTTGATGCAGCTGTACGAGGGAGGCAAGAATACCGAATCTGGGGAAGGTCCTTCTGGGACCAAGTAGTTAGGATCTTTTACTTTCTGCTTTCCTAATGTAATAAGGCCACTGGCCATTAGTGACATCTTTCCGTTATTTCAAATTACGTTTTAGACTCGTCTTATTTTTATCAATAAAATGAGGCATTTAGCATTATAAGTTCTCCAAATTTAACTTGTCGCTAAGCCTACCTCGGGCACAATGAGGCACCCCAAATTAGGAAACAATTTATATTCCTGCACAACGTGTGTAAATACCGCAATATTATTTTTTCAGAATCCGCACTAACTTTTTACCTTTTTGTTTTTCTTTTATTTTTTATTCCCTTTTTCAAAGGTTAGTTCGTGTATTCTGGCACCATCAGCATATTCGACAAGATCCAAGGGCCCCCCACCTCCTCCTCCTCTGAGTCCTACCAGAAACAGGAACAAAGGCAAAATAGGAGATGCAAACGCTAGAAAGGAAATTGAGGAAACTTCTCAGAACACTCCAATTACCAAGGAAACTGCTGCTCATCTTGAGCAGACTTTGCTGAGATTTCGGGAAGAATTAGAACAAGTCCGGAACCTGGCAAGCCTATCAATCACTCTTGCCGCTGCTGATGCCAACAACCAGAACCCCGTACCTCCACAGCCACCAGTACAAACTGCTAATACACAAGCCTGCAACACATGCAACAACACTCCACTGCTCATTCCTGAACCACAAAACACCAGAAACGACCATAACACCCCTATCTTTGTGGACACTACACCCCACTATACCCAGCCAATCTCAAGTGCACCCGAATCAGATGACAAGGACTCCCTTATCAGGAATTTGGCCGCCGAACTCAAGAAGTTGAGTAGCCGGGTCCAAGGTATTGAGGGTAGAAAAGGTGTTGAAGGGTTGAACTATGAAGATCTTTGTGTTCAGCCAGATGTTGAGCTTCCGGAGGGGTACAAACCTCCCAAGTTTGAAATGTTTGACGGTACAGGTGATCCTAGGGTCCATCTAAGAATGTATTATGACAAGCTGGTAGGAGTTGGAAAGGATGAGAAAATCTGCATGAAGCTGTTCATGAGGAGTCTGAAAGGCGACACCTTGTCCTGGTATATCAGTCAGGATTCAAAGAAGTGGACAAGTTGGGTGAGCATGGCGTCCGACTTTATGGACCGGTTCAGGTTCAACACTAAGAACGCACTGGATGTGTTCTATATCCAGAATCTAAAGAAGAAGCCCACAGAAATCTTTTGCGAATATGCAACTCGTTGGAGGTCAAAAGCTGCCAAGGTCAGGCCAGCCCTCGAGGAAGAGCAGATGAACAGGTTCTTTGTCCGGGCTCAGGATCCGTAATACTATGAGAGACTGATGTTGATAGAGGGTCAGAAATTCTTCGACATAATCAAGTTAGGAGAAAGAATCGAAGAAGGTATCAAGAATGGTATGGTCACCAATCTCGAAGCATTACAGGCCACCAACAAGGCCTTACAGTCTGGTGGCACGTCAAAGAAAAAGGACGTGAATTCCGTAATGGCTACGCAAAGAACCAAATCCCCTATGAAGTACCAAACCTATCCCTTAACTCCACTCACATATCAACCTACCCTAAATTACCAAGCACCCTCACCTACATACCAAATGCCACTATCTGCCTACCAATCACCTTCACCGCCCACATATCAATGCACCTCACCAAGATATTCCCAACCCGCACCCGTATACCAAGCATATAACTCCCAACCTTCTCATTACCCATCACCACCGACTCGCCAAAACTTTCCTCAACCCAGACCAAATTTTGACCATAGACCCCCCAGATAATATACCGCCATAGCCGAGCCAATCGACCAACTATATGAAAAACTCAAAATAGCCGGTTATGTTACTCCTATCCCAGCTATAACTCCAAAAAATCCCTCCAAGTGGGTCAATCCAAACAAAACTTGCGCATACTATTCCGAAATGAAAGGCCATACCATCGACGAGTGTCGCTCGTTGAAAGATAAGATTCAGACTTTGATTGATAACAAGGTCATTGTGGCAAGGGAGCCCTCTCCCAATGTCCGCAACAACCCTCTACCTGACCACAAGGGTGGAGGCATCTATATGATTAAGATAGAGGATGATTGGGACCCCAAAGTGTCAATCGAATTGATTGCCGAAGGAGATGAGCCTAAGAAACCGACGGTTACCCTCAATCCCATTGTTGTTCAGATCCAGCCCTCTAAGGGTAATATGGTAAATGTGTCCGTGCCACTCGAGTTTGAAGTGCCTCCTGCAAAAGCGCCAAAACCAATTGAGGTCGAGTTCGGAGTTCCAATGGCACCTGCACCATTTGAAGTTTTTGTGTTACCTCCAAGGGTGCCAATTCCGGTTTCCATGACAGACATGACCCCGTTCAAGTCAAATGCCATACCTTGGGATTACACAGCGGAAGCTAGGAGAAAAGGGAAAACACATACTGGAGAAGCGATCGCCGCACAGGGCATGACTAGAACCGGCAAGGTATACACTCCAGAACATTTAGCTGAGTCTAGCAAGCAAGCCTCCGGGTGGCCTGTTGAAACTGGACCCGATGACCTTTGGAGGAAAATACAAGCCAAGGAATACTCAGTCGTTGAGAAACTGAACAAAACACCAGTGCAGATTTCCATCCTGGCTCTTTTGCAAAGCTCTAAGGCACATAAAAATGCCTTGATGAAGATATTGAGTGAAGCTTATGTTCCCAGCAATATAACCGGAGGCGAAATGGCAAATATGGTAGGATAAGTGTTGGAAAGTCACAAGATCACCTTCCACGAGGATGAGTTACCACCAGAAGAACTTAGTCACAACAAGGCATTGCATATCACTATGCAATGCGAAGATTATTTCATCACCAGGATCCTAGTCGTCGGGGGATCTAGCCTCAATATTTGTCTGCTAGTGACTCTCAGAACATTGGGGAAAGGTTTGCATGAGATCAAAGATGGGGCTATCAAAGTTAAAGCTTTTGATGGGTCTCAAAGATCTACCATTGTGGAAATTAGCATGTGTCTGCAAATGGGGCCTACCTGGTTCGATGTTGAATTCCAAGTCATAGACGTGCCAGCATCCCACAATTTATTGCTGGGACGACCCTGGATCCACGCCGCTGGGGCTGTGGCATCAACCCTACATTAAGCAGTGAAGTTTGAATGGAATCACCAGGAAGTGATCATTCATGGCGACGGCAGCAACCCTATATACAGTCGCCAAACTATCCCAATGATCGGAGGTAGAAGAAGAATACTCGGAGAAATATACCATCACATCGAGCGAGTTAATGCCATAGACAAAGACAAGTGGTGGGATAACAAGATTTAGAGCATCCTGAATTGGAGTGGGTATGAACCCGGAAAAGGACTTGGCAAGAATCTCCAGGGTATCACCAAACCCATCAAGCTGAAGAAGCACGGTACTACTTTTGGCCTAGGGTATGAGTACACCTGGAAAGAGTTCAATGAATGGTCGCCACCATGGTGTGGTCCCTATTATCCACTAGAGCATCCTATACCTCAGCTGGAGCAGACCTTTCAGCCTGTTGACATTATATATGGATCAGAGGAAGACGAAACACTGGCAGCGATGAAGAACCTGTTTCTAGGAGATGATATGGACTGTTGTGTTATCTTCGAGGAGGAAGGGAAGGAAGGCCCTTCCATTCAAGCTATGAACCGAGGGGAACGCCTCACCAATTGGTCAGTCAGGACCACCAGTGCCCGGAAAGCTTCGGGGTAGCAAGGCTAAACGACGCACCATGCATCGCATTTTACTTTTTAGTTGATTTTACTTTTCCACATTGTCTTTACTTTTGAAAAGAGCTCCGATGTTTCGAACAATTATGAATTTAATCAAAAGCATTTTCCAAGATTATTTTTATATCTCGCTCTTATTACTTTTCTCTATTATTTACTTTATTTTACACAGCATTACTATTACATATGTTGATGATAAACCGATGACTGTAACTTGCAATGAGGCAGCGCAACAAACGGATATAGATTCAGGAGAGGAAGATGATATACCAGAAGAGGTTGTCAGAGAGGTCGAGAACTTTGAGAACAAACCTAAGTCTAACTTGGACGAAACTGAGGTTGTTAATTTGGGAGATACAGAGAATATCAAAGAAACGTGCATCAGCGTGCATTTGTCGTCATCAGAAAAGAAAGTGTACACGGAGTTCTTAAAAGAGTATGAGGACATTTTTCGCCTGGTCATATGACGATATGACTGGTCTTAGCACATCCATTGTAGCTCACAAGTTGTCAACAGATCCGACATGTCCACCGGTAAAACAGAAGCTTAGAAAGTTCAAGCCAGACATGAGTTTGAAAATCAAAGAAGAAGTTGCCAAGCAAGTCAAAGCCAGGGTTCTCAGGGTGGTAGAGTATCCAACACGGTTAGCTAACATCGTGCTAGTACCGAAGAAAGATGGGAATGTTAGAGTCTGTATCGACTACGGGATCTCAACCGGGCTAGTCCCAAAGACGACTTCCCCTTGCCATATATAGAGATCCTGATTGACAACTGTGCCAAGCATGAACGACAGTCATTCATCGATTGTTTTGCTGGATACCATCAGATATGGATGGATGAAGAAGATGCAGAGAAAACGACATTCATCACGCCATGGGGGATGCATTGATACAGAATGATCCCATTTGGTTTGAAGAATGCTCGTGCCACCTACATGAGGGCCATGACTACTATCTTTCATGACATGATACATGAAGAGATCGAGGTGTATGCGGATGACGTCATCATCAAATCTAAGAAAGCTACAGATCATATGGAAGGCCTGAGAAAATTCTTCAACAGATTAAGGAGGTACAACTTGAAATTGAATCCCACCAAGTGTGCATTCGGGGTTCCTACTGGAAAGCTATTGGGTTTCATTATGAGTCGCCGAGGAATAGAATTGGATCCGTCAAAGGTCAAGTCCATTCAAGAGTTGCCACCGCCAAGGAACCAGAAGGATGTGATGAGCTTTCTGGGAAGGCTCAATTATATCAGCCGATTCATAGCTCAGTCCACTATCATTTGTGAACCTATCGTTAAGATGCTTAACAAGGATGCTGCCACCAAATGGATTGATGATTGTCAAAGGGCTTTTGATAGAATCAAGGAATACTTGTCAACGCCACCGGTCTTGGTTCCGCCTGAGCCAGAGAGACCGCTATTACTTTATCTCGCAGTATTGGATGGAGCGTTCGGTTGTATTTTAGGACAACATGATGAAACTGGAAGAAAGGATCAAGACATCTACTACCTCAGCAAGAAGTTTACTCCGTATGAGGCTCGGTATTCTTTAGTAGAACGCACATGTTGTGCTCTGACCTGGGTAGCTCAGAAGTTGAGGCACTATTTCTGTGCTTACACCACTTATCTAATATCAAGGATGGATCCGTTAAAGTATATCTTTCAGAAGCCCATGCCTACCGGTAAGCTCGCCAAATGGCAAATCCTGTTAAGCGAGTTCGACATTGTTTATGTTACTCAGAAGGCAGTTAAAGGGCAAGCTTTGGCAGACCACCTCGCCGTGAATCCCATGGGAGGAAAATATGAAACTCTAAAGACGTATTTTCCTGATGAAGAGGTATCTTTCATAGGAGAAGACATTGCAGAATCCTATGACGGTTGGAGGATGTTTTTCGACGGAGATGCGAATTTCAAAGGAGTTAGCATAGGAGCAGTTCTGGTATCAGAAACCGGTCAGCATTACCCAGTATCCGCCAAGCTCAGGTTCTCGTGCACCAACAACATGGCCGAATATGAAGCTTGCATCTTAGGGCTCAAACTGGCCATCGACATGAACGTTCAGGAGCTACTAGTGATTGGAGACTCGGACTTGCTCATACATCAGGTTCGAGAGGAATGGGCAGCCAAGAATCCTAAGATACTCCCTTACCTACATCACATACAGGAGTTGAGGAAGAGATTCAGAAAAACGAAATTCCAGCATGTTCCGAGAATACAGAATGAGTTCGCCGATGCACTAGCCACTTTGTCATCCATGATTCAGCATCCAGATACGAATTTCATTGACCCCATTCAGGTCAAGATTCATGACCAGCCAGCTTACTGTGCTCACGTTGAGGAAGAAGCCGATGGGAAGCCATGGTTCCACGACATCAGAGAATACTTGACAACAGGAGAATACCCAGAGCTTGCCAATGCTACTCAGAAGCGCACGCTCCGGAGGTCATCCAACAACTTCTTTCACAACAGAGGAATCCTGTACAGGAGGACTCCCGATCTGGGTTTGTTAAGGTGTGTCGATGCAAGAGAAGCAACCAAACTATTGGATGAAATACACGTAGGAACATGTGGACCACACATGAATGGCTTTGTTTTGGCAAAGAAGATACTTCGAGCAGGGTATTTTTAGATGACTATGGAAACGGACTGCATCAGTATGTTTGAAGGTGCCACCGCTGTCAGATACATGCAGATATGATAAAAGTACCTCCAAACGAGCTTAATGAAACAAGCTCATCATGGCTGTTCGCCGCTTGGGTAATGGATGTCAATGGACCAATCGAACCTGCCGCATCAAACACGCACAGGTTCATCTTAGTGGAAATTGATTACTTTACTAAATGGGTCGAAGCAGCATCATACAAAGCAGTAACCAAGAAAGTTATAGCAGATTTTGTCCGCGAACGTATGGTTTGTCGATTCGGAATTCCAGAATCAATCATCACTGACAATGGTTCCAACCTCAATAGCGACCTGATGAAAGCAATGTATGATACTTTCAAGATCAAACACAAGAACTCTACAGCTTATAGACCTCAGATGAATGGAGCTGTAGAAGCAGCCAATAAGAACATCAAGAAGATACTAAGGAAGATGATTAAAAGACACAAGCAGTGGCATGAGAAATTGTCGTTCGCCTTATTGGGTTATCGTACCACAGTCTGTATATCGACCGGGGAAACTCCCTACATGCTGGTTTATGGTACAGAAGCGGTCATTCCCGCCGAGGTAGAAATTCCCTCCTTGAGGATCATACAAGAAGCAGAGCTAGACGACGCAGAATGGGTACAAAGTCGCTACGAGCAGTTAGCCCTTATAGACAGAAAGAGAATGAATTCAGTTTGCCACAGTCAATTATATCAGAACAGAATGTCTAGAGCTTTCAACAAGAGAGTTAAGCCGAGAAAGTTTACACCAGGGCAGCTGGTGCTGAAGAAGATATTTCCACATCAAGATGAGGCCAAAGGGAAATTCTCTCGAAATTGGCAAGGACCGTACATGGTTCACCGGGTTCTAACCGGAGGAGCCCTTATTCTTGTAGAAATGGACGAAGAAGTCTGGTCGAAGCCAATCAACTCAGACGCAGTGAATCGATACTACATTTGATCATATGCTTTTTCTTCATGATGTAATTTGAACTACGCCTGACCTGATTCCCGTTTAAGAGGGGATACGTAGGCAGCCCTATGGGTTCGGTCACATTTTAATAAAAATCCCATTTTTCCCCGCTATTGGAACTGAAGCAGAATTTTGAGGAGGACCCTCAAAATTCCGAAGTCAGTCTTCTCATCAGCACCAACCCAGTAAGCTTAGCCAGAATTTTGAAGAGGACCCTCAAAATTTTGGAGTCGATCCTCTTTCAGTTATTCAGCACAGCCGTTATCGGCACCATCTTAGTAAACTGGGGCAGAATTTTGAGGAGAACTCTCAAAATTCCGGAACAAGCCAGGTTGTCGTGTCTTGAACCACGTTGCAGTTGTTGGTTCATCCAAAATAAAATCATTTTCAAATATGTACTTACATTATATTTACTGAATCATGCATAAATATCGTTTGAATTGCTGACGTTTAGCAACGCTACCCCAACGATACACGACATCAAGAGCTAGGGGATACGAACTAACCTTTCCCCTCTATAGAACTCACGATTTTTCTTTGGATGTAGGCACCCCAGGTCGTGAATCCTTGAATATATTCACACACTTGTACTCTGCAGGATTGAAATTTTTAGAACAATCACTCATTCACGAATCTACTATCTACACCCAACATCTCCAGCAGTCGCGATATCACAATCATCTATCATCTAAGAAAACTTACTACCATTCGCTCCTTTACATTCCTGCATTGCATAAGGCTACTTTTCTGCCTTTGGAGGTTAAGCTCTACCTCCATCCTGCATAAGTCTACTTATCTTCCTTTCGAGACTAAGCTCTGTCTCCATCTGCATTGCATAAGGCTACTTTTCTGCCTTTCGAGGTTAAGCTCTACCTCCATCCTGCATAAGGCTACCTATCTGACTTTCGAGACTAAGCCCTGTCTCCATATGCATTGCATAAGGCTATTTTCTGCCTTCCGAGGTTAAACTCTACCTCCATCCTGCATAAGGCTACTTATCTGCCTTTCGAGACTAAGCTCTGTCTCCATCTGCATTTTTGCATAAGGCTACTTATCTGCCTTCCGAGACTAAGCTCGGATCAAGACAATGGCATGAGAAGTTATCATTTGCTTTGTTGGGATATCGCACTACCGTTCGCACTTCGGTAGGTGCAACCCCTTATTCATTGGTGTATGGCACGGAGGCAGTGATACCTGCATAAGTTGAAATACCATCCCTTCGAATCATTACGGAGGCAGAAATTGATGATGATGAATGGGTTAAAACCCTGTTAGAATAATTGAGTCTGATTGACGATAAAAGACTGGCAGCAGTATGTCATGGGCAACTGTATCAACAGAGAATGGCCAGAGCCTATAACAAGAAAGTATACCCGCGAAAATTTGAAGTCGGGCAGTTGGTATTGAGGCGCATCTTACCTCATTGGTTAGAGGCGAAAGGAAAGTTCGCTCCTAATTGGCAAGGGCCATTTGTTGTATCACGAGTGTTATTTAATGGAGCGTTATATCTAACAGATGTAGAAGGAAAATGCGTAGAGATGGCCATCAATTCTGACGCGGTCAAAAGATATTATGTATGATTTCTTTCATGTATCTAATTGTATTTGTCATATTTTGAAATTGAAATGATGAAGGCATTTTATTTCGCTATCTAAACACTTTATCCATTGCTATCCCTTTGAGCCTTATTACTTTATTCTTTCATACCCCCTTTTCGGAATCAACAACAAAGTCAAAGATTGAATGATGAAATGTCAAAGAAAAGAAGAAAAGAGGAAGTTGAAAAAAAAGAGAAGAAGAAAAAAAATGGAAAAAGAAAAAAAAGAAGAAGGAAAAAGAAAAGAAGAAAATGAAAAAATGGCAAAAGAAAAGAAAAGAAAGGGAAAAGAAAAAGAAGAAAATGCAAAAGAAGAAATTTGGAAAAAAAGTGAACATCGCAACAAAGCGATTTTATGATCCGAA
>MU764009.1:13707-42015 GCA_026770625.1 Nicotiana glauca | reverse complement strand
ATCAGAGGATCCACAAGATTTCTTATTCAGCTGTCATGAGATCCTTAGGACCATGGGTATAGTGGAGACCAATGGGGTAGATTTTGCCACCTACCGGCTTGCAGGATCCGCCAAGACTTGGTGGAGGGATTATTGCCTATCTAGACCGGTAAGGTCTCCAGCTTTGACATGGGATCAGTTCGCGGAGTTATTTTTGGAGAAGTTTCTCCCAGTCACTCAATGGGAGGCACTTCGCAGGCAGTTTGAGCACCTCCAGCAGGGCTCCATGACAATTACGCAGTATGAGATTCGGTTTATTAACTTGGCACACCATGCTATTGTGATACTCCCCACAGAGCGAGAGAGGGTCCGGAGATTTATTGATGGATTGATTCAGCCGATCCGTCTCCAGATGGCTATGGGAGCTGGTAGTGATATTTCCTTTCAGGAGGCAGCCAATGCAGCCCGCAGGGTTAAGATGGCCCTCGCACGGGGAGGTGGTCAGATGTCGGATAAGAGGCCTCGTCATTCTGGTTGGTTTAGTGGTACCTCATCTGGAGGTAGGGATTCTTACGGTAGAGGTCATTCATCGAGACCCTTTCAGTCAGCGCTCCAGGTTTCTCATGGTACTCCAGGCAGTGGTGGTTCTCAGCAGCATTATTCAGATCAGAAACCTATCAGTGCACCCCCACTTCAGAGCTTCAGGGAAGGACATTCAGGTCAACAGGGCCAGCAGCTGCAGCAGTCGAGGTCTTGTTATGGTTGCGGTGACCCCGGTCACATTGTTAGGTTTTTCCCTCGAGCCTTAGGTAGCTCTGAGCAGCAGGGTCCTCGCCCCATGATTCAGGCATCAGGGGATGCACAGCTCGCCCAGCCAGCTAGAGGCAGGGGTAGGGATCATAGAGGTAGAGGTAGAGACCGTAGAGGTGGAGCTCAGACCGGCAGATGTAGGGGTCAGCCAGTAGTCGATCGTCCCAGGGACATGGTTTAGGGAGGTGGGGCCCAGCCCTGGTGTTATGCTTTGCCAGCCAGGCCAGAGGCTGAGTCTTCAGATGTTGTTATTACAGGTACTATTCTGGTCTGTGCTAGGGATGCTTCAGTGCTATTTGACCCTGGGTCTACGTATTCATATGTGTCGTCTTATTTTGCACCTTACTTGGCTATGCCTAGTGACGCTTTGGGTATCCCTGTTTATGTATCTACACTAGTGGGTGATTCTATAGTGGTCGACCGAGTTCATTGTTCCTGTGTAGTAGTATTTGAGGATCTTGAGACGCGTGTTGATTTATTGCTTTTAGACATGGTGAATTTCGATGTTATATTGGGGATGGATTGGTTGTAATATTTAGCCTTGTTCGTGAGGGGTTAGTAATATTTAGCCTTATTTGTGAGGGGTTAGTAATATTTATCCTTGTTCGTGCTTGTATTCAAGAATTAATGGTTGTAAACATTGATTCTTGCCTATTTGACTTAGTCTCTACTTGAGAAAGAGAGACTAAGTCTAAAAAAACTTGGCTAACAAGAAAATGGGGTGAACTCAAGAAATTGATAGCCCCAATTAAAGGGTCAAATATAGAGATAGTAAGACCTGACTTGAGCATATATCACTTGATTTATGCAATACCCATTTGGACTTGAGAAAGCCAAATTGACCAAAATCACTCAAACTACCGAGAGGTATAAAGTAGGTAATTGCATGTGATTTCTATATTACGATCCCAACTAATCAAAATTGCCCTAGAGTTTACAACCCGTTAGGTAACCACCTAGGTGGAAGTCACGACCCTAGATCCTTTACCATTTGAAAAACAACCAAAAAACCAAGAAATATTATCTTCTAATTTATTATTTGCAATCAATAGCTTAAAGTAGAAATAGAAACAACAACCAAGAATGTGGAAGTGAAAATTGAGTTAGAATATACAATTACACTAGGTGCATACCTAATCCTATTTCTAACTCCTTGAGGATTCGACCCTGACTCGCGTTGGGTTTCATTATTGCTTTGAATGCCTCACTATCTATATTTATGGTATGAGTTTGGGCGATATCAGTAATGTTGAGATGGGACCAAGCAAAACAATCCATGTCCGCTATAAAAAATTGAATAAGATTTTTCATGAGCTAGGGAGTTAGCCCGTGCCCAGGTATCTTCTGATCAGGCAGATGTTCAATCAGTATGACCTATTCTAGCTCTTCGACCATTGATTTGGTAGTGTCGGAATGATCGGGGACTATAAAGGATCAAGGAACCCCATAATCATCGTCTTCACCAGTCCCCTACTCATCCGATTAGGTTGAGGCCGGCATCAGTAATTGCTATTTGGTATCGTGTTTTGCTTTTGAACCTAGCTCCTTTGTCGATAAGAGTGTTGATATCGAAATTACTTCATAGATGGAAAACATCTTCTTTGCTGAAGGTTGCTCCCCGTAGATTGTTTTAGTCCCCTCTGGTGTTGGGAATTTTAACACCTGGTGAAGGGTTAAAGGCACAACCCTCATGTTGTGGATCCACGGTCTCCCGAACAGGCCATTGTACCCTATCTCCCTTAGTAGTTTCTCAATCCATGTTGAATCCGTTTAGCACTTGGCTGCGGGCACGACTTGGTCCTGTAGGCCGAGTTGTTCTACGGCCCTCAATCGAATGATATTGGTCGAGCTACCTAAATCAATTAACGTACGTTTCACTCGAGATTTATTCATGAGTACAGATATATTGCCAATGCATCGTTATGGGGTTGTATGATTTGTTCTACGTCCTCGTCATTGAAAAACAAAGTTCCTTCTGGTATGTAATCTCGAGTCTCTTTCTCTCTCGTGATGGATACTTTGGTGCACTTTAACATCGGACTTTGAGAAAAATCGACCCCTCCGATGATCATATGAATGATGTTTTAAGGTTCTTCTTGCTCGATTTGTTTATTGGAATCCCTGTTTCTGAAATGACTCTTGGCTCGTTTGCTCAGAAATTCCTGAAGGTGCCCGTTGTTGAATAATCGGGCTACTTTCTCTCTCAATTGTCGACAATCCTTCGTTCTGTGGCCATGAGTGCCATGATATTTGCACATTTGGTTAGGATCTCTTTGGACTGGATCGATTTGTAAAGGTCGAGGCCAATTGGTATCTTTGATGCATTTGATAGCCGATACGATGGCAACTGCATCAACATTAAATTGTATTCTGATAATCGTGGTGCTTCTTTAGGTCCGATAGCCGATACGATGGCAGCCGCATCAACATTAAAGTTATATTCTAATAATTGTGGTGCTTCTTTAGGTCTAATATGCCTGTCGAGGTCGTTCTTTCTCATGAGCCTTTGAGAGCTCTGACCTCAATCGCTTCTCCTTTTATTTCGCACAGAATTTTGCCCAAATTCGCTACTTCTACGATCTCAATTATATGGCTGGTACCGATCTCGGTTCTCGATCAATATCTCTCTTTATTTTATCAATGGATCTGACAAGATAAACAAACCCGGAAAGAGTCCCCAAGTTGATCGTCTTCGATCCTAACCTTTGTTTGGTACCGATTATGCATATTAGCCCAAGTAATAATCGGGTATTCTATCATATTCTGCTTCAACTAATGCGAAGCCACTGAGCTTCGAACATTGACTCCTTGGGTGAAAGTTTGGACAGCCGAATCATCAACAACCGGTGGTAGATCCATCCGTTCCATTTGGAATCGAGATACGAATTCTCTGAGCATTTCGTTGTCCTTCTGCCTTACCTTGATAAGGTCCAACTTCCTGGTCTCAACCTTGATTGTCCTTTATGAAAGAATCTACAAGCATAGCGAATGAGTCAATAAAATTAGGTGGTAAATTGTGATACCATATCATGGCTCCTTTTGGCAGGGACTCTCCGAATTTCTTTAGTAAGACAGATTCGATCTTGTCATCCTCCAGATCATTCCCTTTTATGGCACATGTATAAGAGGTGACATGCTCGTTTGGATAGGTCATTCCATTGTATTTAGGAATCTCGAACATACGAAACTTCTTAGGGATCGGCTTGGGAGCCGCGCTCAGGGAAAAAGG
Source organism: Nicotiana glauca (assembly GCA_026770625.1). Lineage (NCBI taxonomy): Eukaryota > Viridiplantae > Streptophyta > Magnoliopsida > Solanales > Solanaceae > Nicotiana > Nicotiana glauca. The sequence continues at coordinate 37,997 of MU764009.1, read as the reverse complement.
TTTTTTCACGAAGTTTTTTGAATCAAGGCCCTTCAATATCAGTGGTGCACCCAGGATTTGATCAACCATAGAGTTGTAAGTTTCCACCTTCTTGTCATTTGCCTCAATCTTCTTTTCCCCCGATTAAATTCATTTTGTCAGTTCCTCGAGCATCTTCATGATTACAGGATTGGTCCGTGTTTCTTTCTCATTCGATTCCCTTGAGATCGATTCAACTTTGTGGACAACTTTCTGGGATGGCTCGGGCTCAATCCTACTCGGTGGGCGCTTCTGGTTCTGGAGCTGGGCTATTGCCGCCTGTTGATCCTGCAATATTTCGAAGATCACCTGCAGGTTGATTCTGCCATCTTAGCCGCCATGTGTTCTTTGAGCGGCTGATCGAACATCCCAGGGACGTTGCCCTCGGGATCAGCAACCAAATTTACGTTGATGGCTACATGTGAGTTAACATCGATTGGATCTATAGCCAGGACTCCATCGAGATCGACCGGGGGTACGTCGTTCCCCGGTGCTATGTTATCATTTTCGCCGCGGTAGCCGAAATTATTATCAACGTGCAAGGGTGCTGACTGAGAGTTCGACATATTGGTACTAGAATCAAAGATAATCCAAAGAACAAGTGTAAAATAGTGTGTGTTATGAAAGTTTTTACTAGGTAACCACTACTATCCTTAGTCCCACGTAGGTGCCAAACTGGTTACCCTCAAAAGCAGATAACAATTGAATTTATTCGTGGTTTTAAGGATACATGATATAACTTGGTACAAATTAAGAAAATAGATTAATATTGAAATTAATGATAAGAAAGTAAACGCAAACCACACAAATTAGACACCCTTAGCCTTGGAGTTTGATCACCCTCGAGCCAAGAAATACCTCCACCAATATCAGAGTAGAATAACAAGATGATAAGAACTAGAACTAACAACGTATTGCTTTTTGGTGCGTATTACAATGTGTGTTACAAATGAACAAACCTCCCTTGATATAGTGGGGGATTCCTACTCTTGATATAATTCTATAAAAGGTAAAAATCTCATGATTTGCTAATTAATCGGCCTCTCCTTGATACGTGCCGAGATTTCTACCGTGATCTCCAACCGATCGCGGATATTTTGGCTTTTCGTTATTTGGCTCGACAAAGTTCTCTCGATCTTGTTCGGTCTCGGAGTCACGAGCTCAACGATTTAACTTCGCTCCTTGGTTCGATATAACCCTGGGTCGAGCTTTGACCGGTCACGTTTCAATCTGGACTGGTCATACAATAGACGAACCCGATTTCGACCATATACAATGTGGACTCTGATTATTAAAGCGGGAAATAGGAACTAATGGCATGCATTGGAGTGAAAAATAATCCAATTGGAGGTATATTAGGTAATTGCATCTTTGGAAAAAAGAAAATTTGAGTTTGAAGAAAGCTTATTCATAATTTCGTTGAGTATCCCAACTATAAGAAGCTATATTTTAAAGCAATGGCAAACTTGTTGACTTTTTAGCAAAATTGTAATTCCTCCATCTCATTTAAGGTGTCTTAGTTTAATATAAAAACTGAAATACCTTTTAAAACAGACTAAAAGAAAGTAAGACATCTAAATGGAAAGGAGTATCATTAATTTGTTACAACCTTGATAGTGACTCGTGTGGAGAACTTCTATTGAAAACCAAAATAGATTGATTAAAGAATTTTGAATGTCATATAGTGACGTTCTATATTCTCCAAAAAACAAAATAAGTGAGAATTGTTCAAATCTTTTTGCCCTTTTGGATTTCAAAAAAAAAATATTGGAGGAATAAAGAGGAAAACTATTAGGAATATTTAAAGGAGGTAGACTTTATACCTTTTAGATATTTCTGTTTTTAAATTTGGTTGACTTTACACCTTTTAGATATTTCTGTTTTTAAATTTGGCTAACAGTGTCAGAGTGACAGCCTGTGTGTGGAATGGAAAACGATATTCGTAAAAAAGTTTAATTGGGGGAGATACAACCTCAACTTTCTCTAATATTTTTTTTATCTGCTTATCTTTCCTAGTAAGGTTTTAATGAATATGTTAATGTTTGCACATTATTGGTTCATCTTTATATGTTAGACTATATTATTTTGAACTCAAATACTCACAGAAATATTTGTTGTACTTTATTTTGTATTTATCCCGTATAAATTTTTTCTAGTAAAGTTTTAACACAGCGTATTCTCTGTATTAGGTACATCTAATAACAAGGAATATTATGAATACGTTATTTTATGGAGGTTCATTTTTTCTGATGGAAAAGAAATTATATTGTAGCTTATTCTTTTCCTAAGTGTTAGCATTAACTCTTTTGGAAAACAAGATTTTTTTTCTCCTATAAACAAAAGACTCCCATATCTCAATTATATCAAATTCTATTGTAATAAAAATATATATCTGCTATTCTCTCTACATCTCGTGCTCTTTTTTCTATTATTTTATGCGTCAGAAATTATCATGCCATCCACCACACACTCCGTGGCTTTGTCTCTCCGTCAGTCTCATAACATCCTACAAAAAGACGGATTCAGGATCTAAAGTTTATGGGTTCTTGTGGTAATCTCAAATTAATATACAATACTAACTGGATTCACAGTTAGATATTTATAAATATTTAATGGAATTTTTAATTGAAATACAGAATCTACGCAAAAGTAACTGGGTTCCGAAAACCAAGTTACTGCACTCTAGATCCCCACTGGTACAAAGTCCATGTTTAACACATTTGCTTGTTGCACATGTAGTTCGTACTTTGTTGGCAGTAGCAAGTACATCAGAAAAATTAAAATGTTACTCCTTCCCGTGAATCTGGGTACGAAATTTAAGAAAAAAGCGAAGACTTTTGGAATTTGTGGTTCTAAACAAGTTCAAATGGGCTCCAGAGTATTTGTGTGTTTATAAAAGCTTCTCATTAAGAGTAGAATTGTAACTTTAAGCTAAATTGTTACTAAATTTAGAAAGGGTTCATTCTTTTTGGAACGGACCAAAAAAAAAAATAGGTTCACATAAACTAAAATAGAGAGAGAGTATATTTTTACTGCATTGAAGTTTGCATCGTTTTATGTACAGTAATATCTCAATTTTGAGTAAAATTATCCCATTATTTCAAATGAAAATTTGAAAGATTATATTAAACCTATAAGACTGTAATATAAATCCAGCAGAATTTGAAAATAGGCTGTCGAGGTCTTACAAAAGATTTAGAAAGAAAAAGAGATGTTACCGAGTTTACCAAAAGTGTTACGTCAGCGGACAAAAAGAAAACATTGGAGATCCAATTTTGTTATTTATAGTTGGTCTCATATGGATTACTCCCTCCGTTCTAAGTTATGTGTTGACTAAATACGAAATTTAAGAAAAAAATGAAGACTTTTGGAATTGGTGGTCCTAAACAAGTTCAAATGGGGCCCAGAGTATTTGTGTGGTTATAAAAGCTTCTCATTAAGGGTAGAGTTATAACTTTAAGCTAAATTATTACCAAATTTAAAAAGGGTTTATTCTTTTTGGAACGAACCAAAAAGGAAATAAGTTCACATAAACGGGAACAGAGGGATTTGTAGCCTAGCTGGCGTAACGTGATTGGTCACATTGTTAATAGCTTAGTTGGCACTAATTTCAGCGTTAAAATTAAGAAGCTATGTACCTTTTTCTCGTGAGGAGAAAGTCGTTCGCTGGTTTTTGTCATGGCTTCTTCTTATTCATCTTCTCATTCTTCATCTTTAAAATTATATTCTTGGAACACTGCAATTGCCTGCATCTTTTTAGTATTGAACTTTTTTCAAGCCACCGAGGGATGCTTCAACTCCATTATTAGTTTTGGTGATTCGCTTGCTGACACTGGAAATAGACTTCATCTCTCTCAAAACAAAACTCATCTTCCCCATTTCGCCGTGCAACCTTACGGTGAAACCTTCTTTCATCGTCCCACCGGTCGGTTTTCCGATGGCCGTCTTGTTATAGATTTTATTGGTACGTACAAATTTTTCAACCTTGCACACCAAAATTTCACATAAATATTATTTTTAATTTATTTATACTTTTTCTTGATTGATTTGTAGCTGAGAGTTTGGGGCTCCCATTAGTGCCACCATACTTGGGGGGAAAAGATGGAAATTTCAAGCAAGGTGTGAATTTTGCAGTGGGAGGAGCAACAGCACTTGATTATGCCTACTTGCTGGAAAAGGGAGTAAGGCCCGGTATCAATGTGTCTTTGGGGACTCAACTGAGTTGGTTCAAAGAAATGCTCTCTTCCCTTTGCAAATTCCCTTCAGGTAGTATTATAATTTTCCATTTCTCTGTTTCATTAATCTATAAGAAAATCTCATAGTTATGTTCCTACAATACTTCTTGATTTGGAAGAATTAATTGCGGACAAAATATACAACTTCTTAATCACATTTTATTTCTAAATTGGCATTTATTCAAGGAGTCATAGGTTCCTGCAGAGCACGAAGATTTTGCAAAGACCACATTGAAAGTATTATCCAATATAAAAAAATGTTATATATCCTAATCATTCCAAGGTCGTCATGGCATCATTTAGGAATGATTGGAGATGTTACTTCTTTTGAATTTTTCTTTCATCAGCTTGCAACGGATTACCTACCTTGAATATAAAAGAGGTCGAAGTTCTCTTATATTCCTTTTTTTTTCATTTTCTCTTTTTATTGTGACGTTCCAATTTTATCGGATATTTTTCGAGGCGGATCGAAAATTTAAACTTTATGGGTTCAATTTTTCAATTCTACTATATCTCATCTAATTTAATGGGTTCAAAATATATTATTTGTACATATTTAATAATTTTTTAGCAAAAATACAGTGTATGAGCAAAAGCTATAGGTTCGGTTGAACCCATATCTTCTACAGTGCATACGCCTAGAGATGTTCCCGAAGTGACGTCTCTTATATGGCAAAATTACTTTTAACCCGTTGTCAAAACTATTTAGGTTTGATAGCCGCAAAAGTAAATATTCCTCCCTTATATTCCCTAAAAACTACAATATCCACATTTGCAAAAATAGACCGATATGTTGAGAACTTGTCACAGAAAGTAGACGGCAATAAATGCAAGTTGACAAAGTACTAGTATTATTATATCGCTAAAACAGTAAAGAAAAAAAAAAGGAAATGCACAAATATTGGTTAAACATTTGGTGGATACCTGCGGCAGTAGTTAATGAAAGTAATGGCCATCAATGAGGATTAGCGCACGTATCATTGCCAAACAACACATTTTTAGCTTAACTACTCATAAATTTAACTTGTACGCAAATATATCCACATTTGAAAATATCTTTATTGTTGTCGATCCTGCAATGTTATGACAAGTAAGGCTCGTGTCTTAGGCCCCAAAAATTAGGGTCCCTATTATTTTTTTTTTATAAATAATAAGTTTATAGGTATTTTAAAAAAAATATTTAGTATTTTTAATACAAAAAGTATAATTTTTCATATAAAATGTAATAAAACCTCTTAGATATATCAATAAAGTAACCTTTTGACTTGCTTAAAAATAGGTAGATGAATAGTTTTCTCAACGTTACATTTTAAGTTGATTTGACAATTTTTCTTTTTACTCATTCAGTAAATAAATTGTAAATTTTTACTTATCTTCATTAATTTGTCCAAATCAATCTTTCTTTTCTTGAATCTCTTCATATTTGAGAAACACCTACATTTTTTCTGTCTTTCTTTTTGATATTCTTATTCACTTTCTTTCTTCAATCCCAGATTTTATTACTCACCTTCTTTCTCCACGATTTAATTAGTTCAAGCATTCAACCGTACTTTTAAAATTTTGGGCCTCACATTAAATTTTGGCTTTAGTCCCCACATGTGCTTGAGCCACCCCTGCTCTAGGCGGTCAAGGTCATGATAAGGTCGTGGGCAGGGTAAACAATGCTGTTGAATTTGATTTACTTGTATTGTTAAATTTTAAGTGTATACAGCACACATACTAAATATTTCAAGTTTGAATTGTCTGAGTAAAAAGTTCCGCACATGAGGAAAAAAATTCAATTAATTTGGATGAACCAAAAAGGTAATAATGTATTTACTGAGATATATAAAATTAATTAATATCTAATTTATACTATACTTGGAAAGAAGAATTAACGATTTGCTATTTGCAAAGAACATAATAATGATCACGAGTTAAGAAGGCATAAACAAATATTAAAGGCACTTATAATGTGTTAGTATAAGTTTTATTCAACATTTGTCAGTTACTAATTCTTTTTATCGCACGTAGAATGCAAGGAATTTCTACAGAAGTCATTGATATTGGTGGGAGAAATTGGAGGCAATGATTTCAACTATGGTTTTCTTGGAAATAACACTAAGGAAGAGGTTGAATCATATGTTCCAGCAGTCATCAACACTATTAGCTCAGCTATACAGGTAATTAAGAAAAATACCAAAAAGACTACGTGTGGAGTATAGTACTATTATCATTCTTGTCCGATATATTTTGCAGAAATTGGAACTTTTTTTTTTGTGAAGAAATCCTTCATATTAATTAGCATGTGTTTTACCAGTACCTATGATCGGATTATTACTGGTGCATTGGATGGTACAACGTTATAGCAAGCCTAATCAATTATTGAAAATTTTGGTAGGGTTTTATCATATTAACTACACCAGCATAACTCCAGCTATTCACTACTCACAAAGTTTCTTACAATAATGTTCATATCTAACAATTTGTCTTTTCAACTCAATAACTCAACTCAAATTATAAGCATTCACATATGAATTTTCATCATGCTATACCTTAAGTCACGTAGTAGGTATTTTTACGTGAATGGTGTACTTGGTTGAATATTTGAATTTTTACCCAAAGGAAAATGGATCAATTTTACTTACTATTTTTATTTTTTAATTTTTTAATAGTGCATCCATATTTTAGAAATCTTACATCTTAAATGGGCTTTATGCGGAGTGAATTTCGATTTGTTCAGTCACTTGATTTTGAGTGTGTGAACAAAGTCTCACATTGATAGTTAAAAAGATTGAGAGTCTACATATAAGGTGTAGGGATCTCTTAATGGTGTGAGGCCTTTTGGAGAAAACCGTGCGGGCTTGGCCTAAAAGTGGACAATATCACTCTATGTTAAGAGTGTCATTCTGCCGTTTCAGTCCAACACTTACAATTTGTTTTTTCAATTCTGATACGTCTCATAGCAAATTGTATACAAACATCACGGCATAACAATGAGGCAAACATTGCATCGAAATAATAAAACATAATTCTAAGAAAATCACTACTATTAATTAAGTCATTCATGGTGCAGGAACTCATCGAGTTAGGAGCAAGCACACTGGTAGTTCCAGGGGATTTGCCAATTGGATGTTCAACAGCTTATCTAACAAAATTTATGCACTCAGATAAGGAAAATTATGATCCTAAAACTGGTTGTATCAATTGGCTAAACCACTTCTCCCAGCATTACAATGAGCTTCTTCAAAAGGAACTTCATCTTCTTCGAGAGCTTTATCCTTCTGCTACAATAATTTATGCTGACTATTATAACGCAGCCATGCAATTTTATGTGTCTCCAATGAGCCATGGTAATTTTCTTTCTTTATTACGAAATGTATAATTGACTGTTTTCCACTGACCGATAGATGGAAAATATAATGGCATTTTTATGTACATTGTGAAAAATCAATGAGTTATTGGTCATACAACTATAATAATTACGTTATGTTCTTGGCCTTATAATATAAACTATTGATAAAGACGCGAAAATATTAAGACTAATTACGAAATATACTACAGGATTCAGAAAAGGAGCTTTGGATGCATGCTGTGGAGCAGGAGGGCCATACAATTTTAAATTTTCTGCAGTATGTGGGGATCCACCAGCAAGAAATATTTGCAGTGACACTTCACTTTATGCTAGTTGGGATGGAATGCATTTTACAGAAGCTGCCTATAAATTGATAGCCAGAGGTCTTTTAGTAGGCACTTTCACTTTTCCTCCCCTCCCTAAAATATGTATTCCTTTTAATCCAAATGTAAACCATTTCGACTCTTAAGCATGACAAGTATAAACCATTTGTCTACGCTAGCTTGCATTGATATTTACAAAACTGTTACATTATGGATTATTTTTGAGCTGTAATTCGTGTTGTGTCTAACTTGATGTTTCTCTTGCGTTTTTATTAAGGGGTGTGAATGAGAAATGGAAGAGGCACCTCTTGGATTGCACTTCTTCATCTCACCCTTTCTTTGTCTATAAATTTAGAGGCTTGGCCTCATATTTTAGAGATGGAAAATCTAAAATTTTTTCCTCTCTTTTCTACGGTGTTGCATTATTTTTCAAAATAAATAAACTGTCAAGTGTGATTTGCTCCGTTTGTTAAGTTCGCTGAAGTTTTGTAATTTCGATTGCCAGTATTATAGAATAGTTTTTCCGTTCTATCCTGGGAGGAAGTAATCCATAACCTTGGGCAACAATGAGGGGATTAAATTCCTTAAGGACACACAAATAACTTGTGGGCTCGGAATTATTTTACGATTTTTTTATTAAACTAACGTTGTTTGCTTCTCTGATTTACTGATTTTGAACACAGATTACCAACAAGCCTAAGGAATTTATATTTTTACATATTCAACTTCCGTGTTCATGATAATTGGCGAATCTGCAGAATAGAAAATTTAGTCACTGTTCTGAAATTTGTCAAAGGATTGGAGAACAAGCGAGTACTAAATATAGTAAGGACACGCATGCCATATGCTAGCCACGACTATTGCATGAAAGGAAAAACATACTAAGAGCATGGAGATGTGTCCTGTACTTTTGGCAACAGGAAGCATGCACCGATAATTGTAATATGTGGGACCTATTCAAATAAAAAAGAAATAAAAGAAAAAACAAAGCAAAAGTTGGCAACAAGTTGCAATGCAACAAGTTGATATGGACGACAATTTGCAAATTTGCAAATTTAATGGAATGCATTTGATTAGCTAAATTGGACAGCTACTTTGCTATAAATAGATTCATTCTATTTAGTTTCAAATGCACCAAATCGAGAGAAGCAACATAGAGTTAGAGAGAGTAATTCACCGATTGTAGTCTGTGAGATAAATAATGAGTGGAAGTAATATTGTAGTGAAGTGTTTAAAATAAAGAGTGTTATTTATTTCAAAGTTGTAGTAGTCTATTGACACTACTAAGTTGTAATATTATAATGGTAATATTGTTCCGCTGGAGTATTGTATTTTATCCCATTAAAATATTTGCTGTCGCTGTTACTCTCTTGTTTTATTGTTATTTATCGTGGATATTATTCCTGGGCGAAATTGTTTTTTATCCCAACAACGTGGTATCAGAGCCATGTCAAATAATAGTCCGCTGTCTTTTCAATATCCCCGTCTCATAAAAGACAATTAAAAGAAATGGTGTCTTTGTATGAAAGCCATTCTTGTAACAGGATGTATGGGAAATCATATACAGAGGGTATGCAAAACCCAATAATGAGGAAGCTCTGCCTCAAAATGAAAAAGATGTCTTGGCAAAGACAAGGAAGAAGGATCAACAAGCCCTCATGCTCATCCGCCAATGTTTGGATGATGCCATATTTGAGAAGGTGACAGATGCTACCACCTTAAAGGAAGCTTGGGAGATTTTATAAAATTCTTTCCAAGGTGTTGACAAGGTGAGGAAGGTAAAACATCAAACTCTAATGGCTCATTTTGAAGTTTAAAAATGAAAGAATCCGAATGTATTTCGAATTATTGTTCAAAAGTAAAGACTGTTGTAAATCCATTGAGACGATACGGGGAGGACATAGAAGATGTCAGTGTGATAGAAAAGATCCATCGTACTTTAACGCCTAAATTTAATTTTGTGGTTTGTGCTACTGAGGAGTCTAAAGATTTAGACTCTATGATGGTGTAGTAATTGGAGGGTTCTTTACAGGCTTATGAAGAAAAGATCAAATGGAGACAAGAAGTACCACTGGAGCAACTTCTTAAAACTCAGGCATCCTTCAAGTATTATAGAGGTGAAAAAAGCTATCAAGGGATTGGACGAGGATGAGGCCGTGGCGGTCATGGACGAGGAAGAAGTAACGGTAACAACTTCAACAATGAAGCTAAAATCCACCAAACATTCAAAGGTGGTGGTCACAGACATAGAGGAGGAAGAGAACGTGGCTACTATCAAGAAAATAATGGACAAAGGTATGACAAATCGAAAATTGAGTGCTATAATTATCATAAATTTGGCCATTACTCTTGGGAATGTCGTAGCAATGTTGAAGAAAAAGCTAACTTTGTTGACAAAAAGAAAGAAGAAGTTGAGTCAACTTTGTTGATAGCACTCAAGGAAGAAGACATGGATGATTGCAGCTCGTGGTATTTGGACAATGGAGCAAGCAATCATATATGTGGATGCAAAGAAAATTTTGTGGAGATCAGTAAAACAGTGAGAGGTAGTGTGTCCTCAAAGATTCAAATCGAAGGGATAGGTATAATTTTGATCTCCTATAAAGATGGTAGTCACAAACTAATTCAAGATGTTTATTATGTGTCAAAATTAAAAAGTAATATTTTGAGTTTGGGCCAACTTCTTGAAAAGGAATATGACATCCACATGAAAAATATAATTCTTTGGATTAGAGATTCAAGTGGAATTCTAATTGCTAAAGTTCATATGGCAAAGAATAGATTATTTTCTCTGAATCTTAAAATAATTGATGCAAAGTATTTAAAGGCTAATGTGCAAAATGAATCATGGTGTTGGTACATGCGATTTGGGTACTTGAATTTGGAAGCACTCAAATCAATGGGAGAAAAGAACATGGTACATAGGATATCATCAATCAACCATCCCAATCAATTGTGTGAAGCTTGTCTTCTTGGAAAACATGCAAGGAGGAGTTTTCCAAAGGAGACCATGTCAAGATCAACCAAGCTGCTCCAGCTTGTTCACACTAATGTGTGTGGACTAATCAATCCACAATCTTTTGGTAAAAGTAGATACTTTTTGCTTTTGATTGATGATTTTTGTAAAAAGACTTGGGTTTATTTCTTGAACCAAAAATCTGAAGCTTTTGCTGCTTTTAAAAATTTCAAAGTACTTGTGGAGAAAGAAAGTGACTATGAAATTGAAGCTCTAAGGTCCGATAGAGAAGGCGAATTCACTTCAAACGAATTTAATGAAATTAAAGCTCTAAGCGAATTCACTCACTGTGGGGGTTCAGACTCCGGAGGGGCTTCTACAGCCCAAGCGCAATATCAATATCACACCGCTGTGGCATGCAACCCGATCCATTATCAGTCCAGAAATGCACATATAACACTGCTGCGGTGCGCATCCCGATCCATGCTCAGTCCAGAAATGCACATAAGCCACTAGGGCAATATTCAAATAACAGTTCTCAGTTCCAAACGTTAAAATTTAGTTTAAGTTTTAAACCTTTAGAAGTATGACTGGACATTTCAAAACAACGTTTAAGTCAGGGCTGAAATCACTTAACATGCTAAGTATCATGAAAACAGTGATAAAAATCCCTAAAGGATTCAAATAATCGGCATGAAGCCCAAAACACGGCAATCAACCCAAATTATGATGATAACAAGTAGTTTAGTCAAATACGCGGTAAAAATCAACAATCGGGACGGACCAAGTTGCAATCCCCAACGGTGCTCTACCCCATGCTCATATCCGGCGTGCAAGTCACCTCAATACATCACTATGATGTGCAAATCCGGGATTTCAAACCCTCAAGATATCATTTACAAGTATTACTCACCTCGAACCGGTGAAATTCCTCGCTCGCAACGCCTTTTCCCCTCAAATTGGCCTCCACGCGTGTCAAATCTAACAAAAAACAGAGCAAATACATTAAAATATCCCAAGGGAATAATACCCAATCGAAAACAACCGAGAAATAGCAAAAATCTCGAAACTAGCAAAACCCGAGCCCCGGGCTCGCTTCTCAAAAAATTACAAAACTCACATTACCGGATTCCTCGTCTCGCCACGAGTCCATACATACCAAGAACTTCCAAATCTGAGCTCAAATGTCCTGTCAAATCCCAATTTGAAATATCAAAACTCAAGCCCTAGTTCTTCAAATTTTCACCCAAATTTCCAAGAATTAAAGGTTGATTCTTTAATAAAATAACGTTTCTTGGTCACGAGACTTACCTCCAATCAATTCCCGTCAAAACTCTCTTCAATTTCTACCAAATAGCTCTTGAGGTGGTTCAAAAATGGAGGAAATAATGAATGGGTCGCGGATGAAATAACATAATAAACCCTTCTGCCCAGCTGACATTTCTTCTATGCGAACGCGTCGCGTTCGCGATGCACAAAAATTCCACTGGCCAATTTTACCCTTCGCGAACGCGTTGGCTTACCCGCGAACACGATGCTTTAGCTGCTACCACTATGCGAACGCGAGTCTTATTCCACGTACGCGAAGAATAAATATTACGGAACCTCAATTCCTCTTATGCGAACGCGACACCCGTCACGCGAACGCGATGCATACTCCCAGGGCCCTTCGCGAACGCGATGCTCTATATGCAAATGCGAAGCACAAAGACTCAGGGACCCAACTCTCTTCTACACGAATGCGTGCTTCTCACCGCGAACGTGATGCTTCAGGACTTTCCCTTACGTGAACGCGGACCTACCTTCGCGAACGCGAATGCCAAATCTGGCCTGCACCTGCTGCTGCATTTTCTGCAATATTTTCCAACTCTAAACTCCCCGTTAGCCATCCGAAATCACCCTGAGGCCCCAGGGACCTCAACCAAAAGCACCAACATATCCCAAAACATCTTACGAACTTGTTCCAATCGTCAAAACACATCAAACAACACTAGAATCATCAAATCACATCAGATTCAAGCTTAAGTTTTTTCAAAACTTTCGAAATGCGCATTCGATCAAAAACCCAACCAAACGATGTCCGAATGACCTGAAATTTTACCTGCTCATCCAAAATTACCTAACGGAGCTACTACAACTCTCGAAATTCCATTCCGACCCTCGGATCAAAATCTCACTTATCAACCGGAATTCGCCAAAATTCCAATTTCGCCAATTCAAGCCTAATTCTACACCGGACCTCCAAAATCAATTCCGATCACGCTCCTAAGTCAAAAATCCTCTCCCGAAGCTAACCGAATCATCGAAAATCACATCTGATCCCTCTAACTCAATAGTCAACATTCAGTTGACTTTTCCAACCTAAACTTTCCTTAAAGTGACTAAGTGTCTCATTTCTTATCAAAACCAATCCAAATCAATTCTCACGCACCACATACCGATAATGAAATATTAAGAAGCAATAAACGGGAAAGAAATGGAGCGGTAACACCTGAGATGACGGGTCGGGTCATCACATCCTCCCCAACTTAAACAATCGCTCGTCCTCGAGCGTACCTAGGGTTGTACTAGAAGCCAACCAATAGCTGAATGACCTTACCAAGCATATACCCGGGGTGATCGCTCGTCACCCTATCTCGCATAGGTCCGATAACACAACATAGCTGAAATTACCCAATCTAGACCATAAACTGTAGAACCACACTGCACTTTCCGAAATCATACCCAGAATAAACCCGAACTAGCTGAAATAACCCACACCTGCAACCTCAGGTGAAATCATACAATATACCACACAATCCAACACTCGAAACGATAGCCTCTATTCACAGCAGTTGCCCACAATACCCAAATACCGATAGAAACCTCTTATTAGCTAAAGTCTTATTCCAACACTTTTATATATTGCCAACGATAAATAAAACACGCGATAAACCGTAACCATTCGTCAGATCACCCATACACGAAGCCACTTCCTTCTTGACTAATACCACAACAGATTTTTGGGCCGAACCTCGATATTATCCTTCTAACAAGCTGAGATCAAATCTGTTCGTATTCATTAATGACTCCAACGATCACCTCGAATCCAACTTACCATTCTGGTGATATGACACCTCAACACCGGCCTAAGACACACTTGCATAATACGCGCACCAATAAAAAACGGTCTGAACATAATCGAATCATGACAAATAACTCAAACGAAAGAGCTGTACCTCAAGCTCATCATGCTCAAAATAGACAGCCATGCACAAATTGATGTCTGAAACCAAGCAATCCATCACATCCACGGTGAAGCAAGTAATATACACCATTCAATTCTGAAAGGACACAACCGATACGCTATTCGCCGAGAAACACCCAATACGGACTTTTCTCAGAAACCAGGAAGCAAAGCATACAAAGTAACATATGGAAACTATTCTCAACATCACACTGTTGCGGCATGAAACCCGATCCAGATAACATACCCGTGGCGGCGTGCCACCCGATCCACACAAATATCTCACATAGGGAGATGCACATCGAGCCAAATTTTCTCATTATAACAAAATACCAAGTATCGGTCGTAAGCATACTAAGTGCATAATAATATCTACATATAGCGTTGTAAGCTACAAAACTCAAACACAACTGAGGTCCCCCCCTCAACTTCCACTAGGAATCTCGATAGTACCGCACTATATGTGCCCACAGCCTGAAAATCATAACGCCTCACAACACAGAAAAAAAGCATCTCATAGATCTCCCCAGATCACTAGCAGGTTCAATAACGATCGAATTAGCCTAACCTTCGTCAATACAATTTGGGGCCAACCAAGCCAACTGAAGAGAAACACGTATCCAATCAGCTTACCAACAGACTCATTACCAAGAAGCCTGAAGTTGATCCTTCCTCTACTATAACTCATGACGGAGCCGTACGATATGGTGCCCGACACCAAATCAATACCGAAATCCACAATCTCGCCCGGCAGCATGCCCGACCACAAGGAACGCATCCGAAAAAGTCCCTCAATAATGGAACTGAAGCAATGGTAGAAACCTCTACACTGACATCCGCCACAAAGGCCCCATTAAGGAAAACAATCCTTCCCAGCCGTCCGCTAGTCTTTGGAATACAAACCACTCTGATAGAACATAATTCGATGCACCTCGCCACGCAACCTGTGGCATTTTTCAACATAGCCCATAGCACAATAGTCTACAATAAACCAACACTGAGACAACCAGTCTACACCCCAATATCATATCGAAAATCTAATATACCAAGCAAAGAAAGATCCATTCGGGCTTCCAAATCCCAATAGCCACTAACGGTACCAATACACACGATCCACAACCATTACATAGCCTGAACATGAAAACTCCCAGTCTCCAACTCCATATAGCACACGAATCACTGTACCTGATCCCAAATTCCGCCGTATGAATACATATTACATATCAAGTACCCAATCATTCCATGAAAGATATTCTTAAAATTTCCCAGTGCCATCAAACAAACTCAGATATCAGCAGTCGATTTAGCAGGAAAGTGCCGCAATACTACCGAAGTATCATTAGTTTAATCACATTACCCTTTTCCTGAGACGTATACTCTTGTCAAATCACTTCCAATTAGCAGTATCATTTCCTTGGTTATCTGAGGCTACTCTTCACTTAAGAGTTTTATAAACTTCTTTTCAGAACTGAACTGTAATTCACCTAGCCAACAACTTCCACTGATCCCATTTGGAGGAAAATCATTACGCATTCCATGATTCTCATGCCCATAGAAGATATATACATCTCCAAACCACGGTAAAACCCAACAAAAACATCTCTGCCAATTCCATTTGTACAAGCTAAACTATCAGGACTGAATTCTTCTAACTAGACCAAGCTAAACAAGCTGTCAGCACTCAAGAGCTTTGCTGCACAATACCTGTAAGGGCTCATTACCTCGACCACATACAAAGAAATTAATCATATCCTTACCATACCGATTCGGTCCACTATCAAGCTATTCCATCTATTTGATTTCCTTTTTGATTCATCATCCACTTGACATTCCTTCTTGCTGTAGCACCACAATGCCTCAACCCAGGCTTACCACACGAGACCCGAGCACGAGACCACACCGTCTAAGACCCATAAGCCACTGAATACTCGCTCAAATGTTCCCAGAAACACCACATTCCCAAAATACTCTACTATGAAGAACTTCCTGTGAATCTAAATCTATTACCTTTATTTTCCCGATACTGATGCATAGAATCCCATAATTAACATAAAAATACCACAAGTCTTGACATTTTCCAATGAAAACACAATCTCTAACAACATACACAACCTTAAGACACCTAGTTGTCACATGTAGAATCTTTAACACATTAGGACCATCCTCGAAAGTCATTCACTCTTATTCAAACTACAAATTACCTGACCCAACGAACAGAGTCACTCGTGCCTTATTGGCACTACGATAACGCAAAATCAGATCCTTATCCCAATACAAACAAACATATTCCTGCTCCATGCACCGAGCATTTTTACCAACAACAGCTTAAGACATCCTCCGATTCTTACACATCTACGAGGCACCATATAACCTTTGTCAAAATTTTGCTTCGCTCGTGCCATCCTCGGCTCAATTTCTGCAACCAAAACTGATTCGCCAGCGTTCCTCAAAACGGAACCAACATAGCACATAACCGTGCAATCAGCTAATCAACAGCAACCTCCCCAACTTGGCTCGAAGCGATATATCAAGAAACACTCAATAACCCATAATACTTTTACTCTAATGATGCAACAATATCATAGTGAGATTAAAATCAAATCATCTACCAGTTGTGAAAACACAGATCATCTTGTACTGAAATCATCTGCAAATCTCGCATTTATCCCCACATCAGTTGAGTCCACTCTCTTAAGCGATCCAAATTTTCAAATTTCAACACGTACCCTTCAATTACACATGAGACCTCCTAACATACACACGAGGGATCATACCACTTAATAACACTCCGCAGGGGATAACCCACCTGCTTTGCCTCAATTAATAGTTCTGCATACCTTCCACCGTCATACACATTACACAGTCATTTAGCCTTCCTGAGTCTGAACTCAGGTACCATATGAAATGCACTACACTCCCCAACTAGGAGACACAAAATATTCTTCATGCACCCATAACTCGGGCTACACATCAAATCACAACAGAAATCAAACACTTAACTGTTCATCTATTATCCAACGGACTTCTTCGTCACTACCAAGTCATATAGATACATCTCACTGTACTAACATACTCATCACATGAATACCAAACAACCATTTATGCTAATAGGGACAATACCGAACATATAAGTTCAAAACACGTCCTCACACAGTCAACACCTCGGTGCTCAAACCATGGCAAAGATCCGGCCTCAAGTCCTCCAGACTGGCCTAACATCAAACTCACAGAGATTACATCTCGCCCCTTCATCGGGGAATCACAAGCCATCAAGGCACATTTGACGTTGAGCGCTCACGTGCACATACAGGCGTGTGGAAGGAATTTTAAGAGTTATATCTCAAGCTGAATCAAGTACGCACGATAAGAATTCCAAGAAAGTGAAGCTTTCCTAAAGGTTCTGCAGCCTCTCGAGGATTAATACAGACATCTCCGTACCGATCTGTGAGACTCTACTAAACCTGCTTATGACTCGTGAGACCTAGTAACCTAGGCTCTGATACTAACTTGTCACGACCCAATTTCCAAACCCGGTCGTGATGGCGCCTCTCGTGAAGACAAGGCCAGCCAACTAACCCAAATCGTCTCTTTAACAATTATTAAACATAAATGAATAGATAAATACAGTTTAACGACAATAATAACCAGTATTTGGTGTCACAGGTCACGAGCATCTAAAGAAGACTGAACACAACTACTGGGCCAATAATAATATACAAAATGAAATCTGGAATCAAAGGATGAAGTCCGGTGCGGCGAATACCGGCGGTCACCTTGCTCAGCTGGGATAACAAAACCCTCAATCAGCTCTAACCCGCTACCGGGTAACAAATACCTGCAACTGCACGCGAGATGTAGGGAGTAAAGTGAGTACTCCAACTCAATGAGTAATAAAGGTAAATAATAACTGAGCAGCAAGAGATCATGTAAAACAACCAACATGCTGTATAGAAGCTGGGTACAATTTTTCTGAGAAAATAGTGAAATCTGTGAAAACTTTAGAAATACCTTGGCTCAGTTCAAATCTCTTTTGAAAATGATCTTTTCAATACTTACAAAAATGATTTCAAAACAGTAGTGCTGATAGGCACAAAAAAATCCACCCCTCGGGCACAATTACCACATTATAACAGGTAAAAAGGCAAATAAGTATGCAAGATGAGCACATAAAAGTTTGCCCCTCGAGCACATCTCAAATCAGTACCAACCCCTCGAGCATAGTATCACATCACTCAAATCAGTATCAGCCCCTCGGGCTCAGTATCAGTCACACAGTACTACATCAGCCCCTTGGGCTCACTCTCAAATCACATGGGTACCAGCGCTCACTGTGGGTGTGCAGACTCCGGAGGGGCTCCTACAGCCCAAGCGCTATCATAACAAGGCCTGAAAGCCTATACATATCAATATGGGGCCTGAAAGCCTCCTCACATATCGCTCAAGGCCTGAAAGCCTCCTCACATATCACTCGAGGCCTGAAAGCCTCCTCACATATCACTCGAGGCCTGGAAGCCTCCTCTTATATCGCTCCACGCCTGAAAGCCTCCTCACATATTGCTCGAGGCCTGAAAGCTTCCTCACATCACTCAATATGTCCTCACACATGGCCCTCAGCCTCAATCAGTCCAAGAATAATCATAAGCCCCTCGGGGGTCAGTAAAAACAATAATGCTCAGCTCAAACAATAGTTCAAATGTCAGTTAAAACTCAAGGTTGAGTAAAAATATAGCTGAGTTCATGAAACAGTGTAATTCAAATGGACTGAGTTCAAATAATATTTCAAATAGTGAGGAAAACAGTGATGATAGCTCACAAGGAGTTCAAACAATCGGCAGTAAGCCCCAAGTATGGCAATAAGCCCAAGTCATAGTGAAAGACAACAAGTCATTGTGAAATACGCGGTAAAATTAACAACCGGGATGGACCAAGTCACAATTACCAACGGTGCTCTACCCCACGCTCTATCCGGCATGCAAGTCACCTCAATATAGCACTATAGGTGCAAATCCGGGGTTTCAAACCCTCAGGATTTCATTTACAATCATTACTCACCTCGAACCGGTGAAATGTCTAGCTCGCGACGCTGTTTCCCCTCAAATCGGCTCGTAAAATAGCAAAAATCTCGAAACTAGCAAAACCCGAGCCCCGGTCCCACTTCTCGAAAAATCAGAAAATTCACATCAATGGATTCCTCATCTCGCCACGAGTCTATACATATCAAATTTACCAAAATCCGAGCTCAAATGCTCCCTCAAATCCCAAATTTAAATCTCAAAATCCCAAGCCCTAGTTCATCAATTTTAGGCTTAATTCCATGAATTTTTAGGTTAATTTCACATAATAATCATATTTTTAACTCAAAAATCTTACCTCCAACAAACTCCAGTCGAAACCCTCTTCAAATTCTCCCAAAAAGCTCTCAAGATGTTCAAAAATAGAGGAAAATAATACCTAGTTCGCGGAGGAAATATTTATAATTCAGTCAAGCCCTTTCGCTTTTGCGGTCCCCTTCCCGCTTTTGCGGGACCACTTCCGCGTCTCTCATTTCGCTTCTGCGGAAATTCCAATCTCGAACCAAACCGCTTCTGCGGTCACAATATCGCATAAGCGATTCCGTTTCTGCAGCTACAATATCGCTTCTGCGGAACCAGCACCCCAGGCCTCTTCACCGCTTCTACGGTCAATCCATTGCTTAAGCGTGCCCGCTTCTGCAGTCCAAGACTCGTAGAAGCGAGAATACCAGATACCAGCAAAATCTGAAGTCTCCAAATTCCAAATTTCATCCCGATGGCCATCCGAAATCACCCCGAAGCCCTCGGGACCTCAACCAAAAGCACCTACATGTCTTAATACATTATCCAAACTTGTTCCAATCATCAAAACACATCAAACAACACTAAAATCATAAATTCTCATCGGATTCCAGCCTAAGTTCTTGAAAAACTTCCGAAACACGCATTCGATCAAAAATCCGATCAAACGATGTCCGAATGACCTGAAAGTTTGCACACATATCCAAAATCACCTAACGAAGCTACAACAACTCTCGGAATTCCATTCTGACCCCCAAATCAAAATCTCACCCGTCAACCAGAATTCGCCAAAATACTAACTTCGTTAATTCAAGCCTAATTCTACACCGGACCTCCAAAATTAATTCCGATCATGCTCCTAAGTCACAAATCATCCCCCGAAGCTAACTGAATTACCAAAAATCACATCCGAGCCCTCTAACTAATAAGTCAATGTCCGGTTGACTTTTCCAACTTAAGACTTCTTAAAAGAGACTAAGTGTCTCATTTTCTACCAAAACCACTCCGAATCAACTCATTCACCCAAGACTCGTATAATAACACATAAGGGAACCGAAAATGGGAGAAATGGGATGGTAGCTCACGTGACGACGGGTCGGGTCGTCACACTAGATAATCACAAATAATAGTTAAAATTATATCTAGATATAGCTAGAATAGAATAGGTGAGTTACACTAATTCGAATTTCTAAAGTTCTAGTTCTCCTTTTTGGAACTTTTTCATTTTATTTTTGCTTAGTTAGTCTATCACCAACATTCTTTTATTGAAAAAGAATAAAAATATTGTGTATAGAAAATGTATCAGTATATTTCAGATATCTTATTCTTTTTTTTGGCCTCAAATACTTATTCTCTGGCTTCTTTGTTTCTTAATTCATGTGCAAAGTCATGATGCCCTCCCCCTTATATGAATTTCATGAAATTGGTATGCTACACCAGATCGTTACCAATGACAACCTCTAAATGTGGCAAATGACAATACTCAACCTATACGATATAATAAAAGCTTTTCCGTTATCTTATGTAGTTTCAAATGCAACTTATGTGTGTCTTATCTTTCATATTAACCTGTTTCAATTGTCACATTAGTAGTACAAAATTTTGATTTCTTCTAATCTACATCAATTGTTACAACTGAGATGGCTATTGGCAAAGATGGTACTGACACTTTAGTTAGAGTTTACGTTGTCAACCCTAATTTAGAGGTACTTTTAGGGCATGTGCATTGTGAAAATTATATATGTAGCACACAAAGATATTTTGGTGGATACTTCTATCTCGTATTAATTTCAAACATTTTTAATGTCAAGTTACTATTCATGCATTACAGGTTAAACTCAATTAGTTCCTGAATCCTAGCTATTGCAAATTACAAAATTGAGACTACGAATATATGCTAAGATTGATATAAATTTCTTGTTCATTGGATAATGTACATGTATAATGGTTTGATTTACATTGTCCGGTCATACATACAGTTTTTAATCTGAATTTTCCTGTGCTAGATCTGGAGATCCATGAAGAAGCTTTGATCGCATGGAACCATATTGCTTTGCCACAGTTATGTAATGACTTCCAAGTTAAGCTGTGACTCCATTTGATTAACATTTAATTTCATGGTGCGTACCTATTAGAATGTGGAATGCACTATACTTATAGTGATAATCTTTTTTCCGAAGAAAATTTTATGTCACAAGTTATCTAAGTGAATGGTATTGTTACTTTATAAGAGTTTTTAGTAGTTTGTGTTACCCTACGAGCTGTGAAAGAATGGCCCTCCTCATAATTTCCTGGAATATGCTAATGAAACTTGTTCTTTCCAAAATTACGCGTAAATTTGATAATATCATACCATTTGTTGGGTAGAACTAGTGAAGAAAATATTTTACTAATTATATTATTGCTTCTTGACGGATCAATCTGAAACTATCTCTGAACGTCCTCATTCTTTATTTTAGGTGCAAGAGAAGAGATTGTAAAGCTGCTTGTTTAGCATACGACTGGGTGTTCATAGTCAAGTTATAATAACATAAATCCTAGAGACTTCACTGTGCAAGTTAAGGTTAGGAGTGTCTTGACCTATTCTTTCTATCAAGTCGTTAGTTAAAGATTATATTGATTTGCATGTTTCTTGTGCTGTTTTAATTGTTCTACGAGTTTTTGATGATTAATATCTATTACATGTATTGACATCTAAAAGTTAATATTCTATTAAAATAGTTCCATTTTATATTTGATTGTGTGTTTCTAATCAGTTGCTTTTCCTTATTATATTTGAGCCATTTAGAATTTTAACTTTGTTGGTACGGTAGAATTTTCCACCACAAAATCTCCCACATAATATGTTGTCCATTTTCCTGGCTCATTCAATTAATAGTGTGCAGTGGCATGTTCACCATTTGATGATGATAATTGAAACTACATAGGTTTGATATTCCAGCCATGTACTTGTTCAAGATTTGTCGGCTATGAGATGAGAGAGTCTCCAAGATGGAATATTTTTTGATGGCGAAATATTACTACTACAGCCCACAATCTCCTGAAATTATTGAGCATTTATTTTACTCAAGAACCTTTGTGAAAATAGTGTGGTCTAACTTATGTGCACCTTTTGATATTGCTTTAAGGGATACTCACTTATCAAAGTTGTTGTATTTCTGGTGGAATCTGAGAGTTATGAACACAATAACTTCTTTTATAACCAAGGTGTTGTCCCAAGTTGCAATGTGGGAAATGTAGAGGTCTAAGATATGCTAGTAAATACGGATCTAAGCTTTCTATCCAAAGATCTACAACTATGATTTCCTTCAATCTCTGTATGTATAGTTAAATAGATATTTGACTAGCTATAGGTGAACAACATGAGAAAAGCTGCAACACATTATAACCGCACAAGTTGCAAATTCAAAGTCTGCTACTGCCACACATTATAATCTTCTCAGTCTTATTGTTTTGGATAAGCAATTGTAGTATAAGATATCCCTGTGCATTTAGATTGTCTGGGTTGGTTCAATAATTTTACTTGACTGCTATTTGTGTATTCAGGTTCAAGTATTGCTTCCTTGTATAAGGCTCTTAGCTTACTATTAGGCATTTTGCTTTCTCACTAGCTTTACCTTCCCTTGCTATAGATGTTATAAAAGTATGGATATGTTTTAGCTTAAGCTAAACATCAGAGTGGTTGAAGAAGTTTAGATTCATCTAAGTGACTCTGTTTATTGCGCATAACAGTTATTTTATAATTTTAGGTAATACAGTCTGATGTTCGATAATTTAGCGGTTGGAAGATTTCAAAGTGATGAAAAGCTGCGGAAATCATTTGAAGACCATCATTCTGGATTATTACTATGATGACATTAGTTATTTAGTCCAAATAATATATTTTTATGTTTTAAGTTACTGTGATATTAATATTTTTGATTAGTACTTCCTTTTGTTTGTTAAGATTTAATGAGATATATTATGTTTCTTTGAATTAATATTAATATAATTTATTATTTGGGTCATTGTCACGACCTAAATCCCGCTCCGGTCGTAATGGTGCCTCTCGTGAAGACAAAGCCAGCCAACCATTCTTAAACAACCTTTTCAACAATAATTAAACATAAATAAGCAGTCCAAATATGATATATTATTATTAATTAGCGGAATCAAAAACCCAAACGCAGCCCAAATCAGGGTGTCACAAGTCACGAGCATCTAAAGAAGACTGAACACGACTACCGACCAAAAATAATATAGAAAGTAAAATTCTAGAATCAAAGGACAAGGTCCGGTGCCGCGAACACCGGCGGTCACCTTGCTCAGCTACAATAGTATACCTTCAATCAGCTAATAACCCCGATCAAGCAGAAAATCTGCAGCAAGCATTCCTTCATCGCGTTCGCGTCCCACTGGTCGCGTTCGCGATGCCCTTTTTCCCCCTCCTTCGTGTTTGCGACCCACACCTCGCGTTCGCATAGGCCAACTGTGAAGCCCCCAATTTTTTCTTCTACGCGTTCGTGACTAGCTCCACGCGAACGCGATGCCCAGACCCGTCCAACCCTTCGCGAACGCGACACTGTGTGCGCGAACGCGAAGGGCAATTTTGCCCAGTTAAATTTTAAAAACGGGACAGAACCAGTGCACTCGGATTTTTCACTCTCTTATCACGAACCCTCTTCTCTCCCAAGCCCTAGGAAGCCATTAACGCCCCCAAGCTTCAAGACCCTTTGAGTAAGTAATTTTCCGCTTATTTCCTTCACTTTTCTTTCATTAATTAACTAGTTTCTAAGCCTAAATCATGAAATCAAGGTAGAAATCATGGGTGTTGAGCAAAGTTAGGTTTTTGAGAATTTTGGGTAATTCAACCCCAATTTGGGGTCGAATCTTAAAACAAATTATAT